>UELV01153768.1:0-15794 GCA_900490015.1 Megastigmus stigmatizans
ATGGAAGACCCCAGAAGAGCCAACACCGAAAAAAGCGCGCCAAGTTCGATCGAACGTCAAAGTTTTGCTCACTGTTTTCTTCGATTATCGTGGCGTAGTGCATCAGGAATTCTTACCACAAGGTCGTACGGTCAATAAGGAGTATTATCTTGAAGTTATGCGCCATTTGCGAGAAGCGATACGCAAAAAACGCCCGGAACTGTGGAAAAACAACTCATGGTTTTTACATCACGATAATGCACCTTCTCATTCATCGTTGCTCGTGAGAAATGTTTTGGCCAAAACTAACACCACAGTCATGCCTCAGCCTCCATATTCACCGGATTTTGGCCCCCTGTGACTTTTTTCTCTTTCCAAAACTGAAGAGACTCATGAAAGGACATCGATTTTCAACGATTGAAGAGATAAAAACTGCATCGCTGAAAGAGCTAAAGTTTATACCACAAAATGACTATCAGAAATGTTTCGAGGATTGGAAAAAACGTTGGCACAAGTGTATTATATTTGAGGGGGATTACTTTGAAGGGGACAACATAAACATTGATGAATAAATAAATACTTTTTGATAAAAATGAAAAGTCACCTTACTTTTTGAACACCCCTCGTACATGTATAAAAATTCGGAGTTACACTTTTATGACCACAGGTACTATATAAAAAAATGCATCGAATGACGCTTCTTATACCTCTTCCAATCTTATATACCTTGACCAGACATTCATCATCATCCCAAAATTGCCATTGCGCATCGCTACAGTGCACACAGGATGAATGATCGGGCTGAGCGCAATATCGCACTTGTATCAGTCTCCGACCCTCTCACCGCAGCTCCATCACTGAATTTCGTTGAAAATCAGTAGCCTTTAATCCGGCGACAGACGATCCGGGGCACAGCATTTCCATCACTGCTCCATCACAGTAGCAGCAGCAGCAGCAGCAGCTTTACACTCGTTCCGCGGCCAGAGAGAGAGAGAGAGAGAGAGAGAGAGAGTGCGGCGCATGACTAATCCAACACACTCGCTTTTCCTAATGATCCCCCTCGTACAACATAATCGCGCAGCGCTTGCTAATCCTTTCGTGTCCCACCCACGAAACCTATACTATACCATTAAAAACGCTCTCGCACAACCATTAGCTTCCACTCTCTAGAATCATCCACCCTACACGCACACAGACACACACGCGCGCGCGTATATACATGCGCACGTGTACACGCGGTATATATGCGCGTTTAAAGCGAACCGTAACGGTCGATTGTTGCGCCACAATAATAATTTCGCGGTGCGCCACTGCGCAACGTTTCTCGCCTGCGCGCTGTATACAACCTTCTCTCTCTCTCTATAGAGCGATTGCCTCTACACGTGTATATGTATATGGCGTCAGTCGTTGCAGCAACAGCGACTGACCAACAGTACCTGCAGCTTCATAACTCCATCTTTGAAAATAGCGGCCAGGCGCGTGTGTATATATATATATATATATATTTAAGCGCAGATTTCCAGCAAACGGACTGCCGCACACACTAGCCATGTCCAATTCCAAATTGCTAACTTCCCATGTTGCGCGTGTCTATATACATATATGTACACGTGTACGACATATGCACATGCGACTCTTGCGTGAATTGCTGCTAGGTGTTAAAATTTCAAAGACGCGACGGAATTAATTTTCTTCGTATATACGAGGCAAGTATTTTTTTAATTGGTACAAATCGTGTATCCCGAAATCAGTTATGACGATCGGTCGAACAGAATAAAATCGTTCACTTATCAAGCGACGCGATAATCAATAGTACCCTTGCAATACTCGAAAGCCGATCGGCAGAGAATGCGAGGAACTTCCTCATGTCTTCGAGTATTTTTCTTGCCGATACCATCTTCTCATATGCAATACAACCCTCGATTAGACTGCACGTGCGCACATATACGCACACACACTCGCGCACAGAGAGACACTTATCTGCATATATAGATATACTGTCAGAAGATTCCGATGGGGCTTTGGCTTGTGTAACTCTATCGCTTCGCGATCCACGAGCGGCGCGCTCACACAGTGTACAGCAGATGAAGTAGGAGGGGAGGAGATTCTCGTGTTCGACAAGATCGTCGCTTTTCGTCGCTCGGCTGCTCGCTGTGTGTAGCCTCTCTCTCTCTCTCTCTCTCTCACCCTCTCATTCCTCGCCCCATTACGATCGACGCTATGCGGTATACGTCGGTCGCTCGAACGACTAGTTACTCGCCGCTAATTCGTGTCTTCGCCCTTGTAAGTAAGGAGGGTGAGACGAAGAGGGGGAGAAGGTGGAAAGGGGAGGAGGAAGAGAGTCATCTCCCTTTCATTTGTATTTGCGTAACGACCCGGAGAACCTGGGGTCACTATACGTATATATCCCCCCCTGGTATATATACAGGTATACACAGGTGTATTGTGTACTATACGCGGGCCTTTGCACAGAGCCGTATACAAGATTATCCAGCGGAATACGCGCGGTATTTCTGTTTGCTATTAAACCCGGCAGCGTTGGGAACACGTTGCCTTCCCTCTTTTCGCCCTTCAGCGCCAATTCCTTTTCATATATACATATATATTTGTGCCAAAATGCGCGCAAAAGTACTTTCTGCTATTAGCGCTCGATAATGTTTTCGTTGTACAAACATATACGTTTATATATTTTTGAATAATGGACGTTACCTCGTTGATTTAACAAGTTCACGAATACAATATATTACCTCGTCGACATTGTTATGGAGTTAAAGGCGTAATCGGGCACCTTAAAAACATATTATTAAAAAGAAAAACAACAAAAACTAATTGTATTCCTCCGAATATTTTTATTATTCGTGCGAATATCAATTTGCAGCTTATAAAAAGCGGCGGCAGCAATAAGAGTAACATATCCATTTCGCAGAATATAATTTTTGCGAGACGAGAAATTTATTGCGGCCCTCAAAGCGTTAGTGTATATATACGTACCGCGCGGCCTTTTAACATGTAGTTCCGAGCGCGATCGTAAAACAATATCCCGAAACAACTGGTAGGTAGCAGTAGTTCTACGTGCCTTGCTTCACGGCCAGATTACTCGTAATCCCTTTCGCTGCTGTCTGTGTGCATCCGCAGAGGTCTCCGCTAACCAGTTACGCGCTTTCATCCCGAGAAATACCGAACTTAAAGAACGATTTCTATAGTTAAACCCGCTTCACGTCTGCTCTTATATAGATTTTTCTCTACCTCTCGATTGCTCATCAATGCTTCCCCTTATTTCTTCCAGGCCAATAGATCTTCGATATTTTTATTTCTCAAATGTTCTTATCGACTTTTCATACGATGACCTGCATAAGATAAGAATGTAGTAATTGCTTGTTAATCTAATTCATCGAATGTCATCGAGTTTACTTTTGTGGGAATAATATAATTATATGGTTATGTTTATATGGCCTGCAATCAGCAAAATATTAATATTTTCTTCATTATTACATCTTTTATGCTTTTCTTTTATAGTTATTACATTCTAACAATTTTGATAAATTAAGATTTTACAAATTTCTCTACGAAAAGACTGAGCAATATACCTTCAAAAAGCTACTGAGTAGTAATGTAGTAATGGCATGGACGAGTCATGTTTGTGAACAGCGAAAACGTACTTGTGTATATACTACTTGAGAATATTTGTCATACCCCACAAAGGACGCGCTCGAGTACAAATGCACTTGAAAAGATGCTCTTACGGCTTTCCCGTTCCTCTCTGTCCCTCTCTGCCTCTCTGTCTCCCCCTCTCTCACTCGCTCCCTATATCCTGTATTGTTTCGGTTACGCGCACGGTTTGGATTTTCTGTTTCTAGCTATTATGATAGTCGGCGCGTAGTCCACATCTCACTTTCCCGCTATTATATACTTCCACACTGGTGCGGAGCAGCAGCAGCGGCGGCGGCGGCGGTGTCATATATGTGCTCGTCGCGGCGTGCGCTTTAGATTTTCCCTCTGAAGTCCTGCGAGCTTTGAGAGGCCGCGCCGGATTAAACCCTATGAGCAGCAGCGCCAACGGATCTGCCGGGATGAAAATAACGAGAGATAGGCAGGGGCGAAAAAAAAAGAATATAACGACCGCACGCGTCAGAGACCGAGGTAGAAAGAGAGTGTCAGTGAGTTGGAAAGAGAAGGCCCGGGAAAAAGATATGCAAAGGGCGAATACGTGTAACAGGGGCAAGAGAAATGGATCACAGAGAGGTAGACTTGCACACGCCAAATGACGCAGTCAAAAATTTAGCGCTTGTAAAAATTTTGGAAAGCGGGAGCAGACGAGGCGCCGTATAACCTACACGCGCAAAATCATTTCACAGAGATTTTCAAATGGAAGAACTGTGCGAATGCATTAATTAAACTACATTTTGCAGGCCGAGTTTAATTAGAAAAATGCGAGAGCATCCTCATAAAAAATTCACTGTTTGTTCAAGGAAAGAGAAGCAATGTGTATAACCGTATTTCTAGTATTCGCTGCGCTGCCGTATGGCGTAAAAGATAAATTAAACACTTTTTTTTAAATTTCTAATGCTGTAATGGAAAGCAAACATTCGCATTACTTTAGGTATTATATGCAATATTACAAAGTTCTTGGAAAAATGAATATATAAATACGAAAGAGGAGAAGGTGTAATTATAATGAGGGACGTTCTTTTCCAATCCATGGATTTTTTAAGTATAATTTGAGATGTGCAGACTAATCTCCTATATATGCCTATTATTATCATTCCAGAGATAAAGATGCTTTATCAAATCAGTGTTACGTAATTTCGTGTTCGCGGAAAGTTTCGTAAGATGGAAATTCTTGCGTAAATGGATGTGAAGGAGTTGACAGAAGCTAATTAGTGAAACTTACTAAGCTTTCATGCGTCAGTCAAGCCCCGAATGATAATATCCTCGAGCTTTAGCAGATTTGACATCACTTTAGAAAATCATTCGTCGTAATAATTCACAGAAATAACGTACTTTCAAAGGCAATCTCATCGTATCCCTATAAATACTTAACTGGAAGCGCCAGTTGTGTCTTCTAAGAACTGAATACTGCTGTTTTGAATTTTGTATAAGAAATATGTAATTTACAATAAAAATAGTTAATTGTTTCAACAATTGCACGCATAATATACAAATAACCAATATTCCTTTGATTTGTGGGAAAAATATTGTCTCTGCGCCAAAACAAAGCCGCAAAGTCTCTGAGAAATCAGCGTGTTTGTAAAGAGCGGAAACAGCAATGAGGGATGATCATTCGCAGGCAGCAGAAACCGGCAGCAAAAAGAGGACAAGAGAGAAAGTAAACAATTCGACTGAGTGCAGCTGTGGCAAGGCAAAGGCAAGCAAGCCAACACAGCGCAGCGTCCGTTTTCATCGACGCGTAGACATTATCCTCCTCCGAATCTCTCGGCTGTAACAGTTTTCGTGCGCCTTCCTTCCTTCCGCCCTCTCTCTACTCGCTACTGCTCATTTTAGCCTTTGTCTCATTTCGTCTCTTTTCTCTCTCTTTCTCGCCCTTCATTTGGATCCATTGCGCCGTACTGATTGGCATTCGCGTGCATAAAGAGAGTAAGCGCTATACGTATACGTACACAGCGGAAGAAATCATACGAAACTGGACTGGGGGGGGTTCGAGTAAGAACAGCGCGCGCGGCAGCAACAGCAGAAGCAGCAGCAACAAGCGATTGCGAGGAAAGAAAGGGAGGAGAGAAAGAAACGAACGGTTGACTGCCAGTGATTTCCGAGAGAGAATATCGGTGCAGAGCGAGATATAAAGGCTTCGATATAGGTACTGTCATATCTAGAATATCTCCTCTGTCTGGATGGAGTCTCTGCTTATTTCGATATGTCAGTCGATCGCAAATTGTCGTTGAAAATTTTATCGATTCAAGAACTGAGTAGTCTTTTGGTTGTATTAAAACACTATAGGTAACATTACTCAAACAGTGAAATAAAAAAATTATCTTGAACTAAAAGATCTTGTTTATTACAACAGTTCACACGCGACATGCTTCCGTTTGTAGCGGTTAACAATGAAACGGTAACTAATACCGACATCAAACATCTGCTTCGCAACGCTTTTTTATTAATTTTTAATACATCAAGATAAACAAAAGAATATGTTTAAATTAAAGGTGTTCTTTCACTATAGCTACGAATATACTAATATCTGTTCTTAACAAACACAAATAGAATGAAAATTTCTCGTTCTCCAAAGAATATTCGTCTGCTTTGAACTAAAAGTCGATTGATCATGTTTAGCTCGTACAACGGTATACTCTAGTCTCTTATTTAACTACATGCTTCAATTCAACATTCCACATTCGATAACAAGTTGTCTGCGTTTTCCATCTGCCTGCGCCACGATGATCCGCATACGTAGACTTATTCCCGAATATAGATATATATACAATAGACTGAGGGAGAGTAGCGAGTTCGCGTCTACCTTTATTATATATATATATATATATATATGCTTCAGTGCATCATTCTCATCGGGTGAGCGTGTATTTGCGCGTGAGTTTCTATATGTATAGAGTCGAGCGTCTGTTTATCTGTACATGTGCTAATTGGGAGTGCCGCGGGGCGGGGCCGGGGGAACATTGCAAGAAGCCATCCGCGTGTGTGCATCTGTTTAATTAATGCCGTTTCATCTTTGTAGACGCTGCAGCAGACGTCAAAAACTTCTGCCTTCTTGTCGTTTGGATATATACAGCCACTTGAGGCCCCTTCCCCGATCTCGTCGTCGCTTCAAAAGCCGACAAATATTCTTGATCCTTTAATGTAATTAAGAGCTGCGGATTGGGGATGAGCTTTTGCTTATTTGTTCGAATTAATTTACTTTACGAGAAGAAGAAAAATACTGAATGAAGTCACTTGTCTGTAGTAAGGAAGTATGCACGGATTGCTTTTTGCATTGATAGAGTAATCAGTTGTTTTCATTATGCAATATCTATTTGTTCTTCTATTGCGATATTTTTAAATTAATAATCATTTCGCTTGTCAAGAATAATCCTCAGAATGAAATATAAGAACTATCCATATTGGTTTGTATATAGATAACACAAATTTTTATCTATTTTCCGACAGATTTTATAATAGTAAATGCATAACCAAATTTTTAATGGATTAAGATTGCTCAGTCTACATAAATTAATGGCGCTTAAGAAGATTATAATAGTATTTTAATTATATTCTGTATTAGTTTAATATGTAACAATTATGCTCGATCTATTAAATTATTACGATGTTTGATTTTTAAAAATGCACTGTGGCACAAAATATAAAATTAGTAAAATCCATAACCAGATTTCTCATTTATTTTGTGATAATTTCTTCAACTAATGTAAAATTACAATATGCTAGAAGGACTTAAAACATAATGACTGATTAGTTGTTTCTCAAACTTATACCCAGTGCCGTAGATCAGCGTTTCGCGGTCCATTAATTTTCAATTTGTCTCTTATCATAATGTAATTTCTTTATCCCTGACATCATGCTTTTAAAACTTTTTTAATTCGTAGCAAATAACGAGTAAAGTATTGATAATAACTGTGCTGATAAGACTTATGCAATATTTAATAAAAATCAATTTTATTAGATCGAAATACGCATTTATACTTGCATTCAAATAAAACCAATAAATGAGGCGTACATTTGCCTTGAATATTTATATAATATAACCTATAATATTTATAAGTTTTTATTGTTATAAATTTGAGTCGAGTTATAATGTAAAAGATAATAATTAATTTTATGATTTATGATTTATGATTAATAATAAATGCTGCAATACAGAAATAAATTTTGTGAGTATGAAAAAGAGCCGATTTTAATATTTGATTTAGTTTATATAAGTAACTTGTTATATATTCGTGGTCAAACAGTATTTTTCAACAATATATAAATTAATAATATCGATACCGTGAGATTGATTTATTAAAATAGTATAATGAAAATATGCTAAAAATATCAAATATCGTCTGCTTTATTTTTGTGTATAATAAATTAAATATAAAGTATTGTTGAGATTGGGTCGTGATTCGTATTGCTTGAAGTATGTTCATAATTAAATTATTAACTTTTAATATATCGATCGATCAATGAAACAAAATGGTCTGCATTACAATGCCAGCCGAATCGTAAAATGTTACTTAATTCGGTAGAACAAACGATCGACATTATTAAAATATTACTTTCAAACAATAACAAAATACCTCGTATATTCTTCTTTCAAATAAATACTTTATGCGTGTATCGCAAGTCAAAAATACGCAGTACCAACAGCTACCTCTCATATATTTACCCGCATATATAACATATAGCTCTTATCGCGTTAATTTATTTATATCAGCGAAAAGTATGTAAGCATCACTCGCGTTTAATTTTGGTATATTTCAGTTTCATTCCCTCGCACTTAATTGGAACGCGCAGCGACAGTATCATCAAACGCACATCAAACAGCGGCGCTGCGTATCTCTGGTGCGCTCGTCCCAAGCAGCCGCCGACGCTTATTTCGCGCACTTGTTAGGCCAAATCCTAATTACTAACTATCTAACGAGAATTCCATTGCGCATCGCGTTACAAAGTGCAATATAGTTGGAGAGCGAGGAGTCGGAGAGAGAGAGAGAGAAACAGAGGGCGACAGAGATAGAGAGAGAGAGAGAGAGAGAGAGAGAGCGCAGGAAAAAAAGCCATATAACCCAGGCTCGTTGCGGTTACGTTATTAAGATTCCACGGAGAATCATATAGCGCGCGGGGAGTGGCCGAGTAGTGTGGATATACAGATATACACGCGCACCGGACAGTCATCGCATTTAATGGGAACTCTCTCTCTCTCTCTCTCTCTCTCTCTCTCTCTCACTTGCACTCGCATATATATAGTTCTCACGACGATCGCGCGCCGCTTCTTGAAGTGTGCGCGCGAGATGACGTGCGTTATACCGACGCCTCAAAAACCTTGACAAATCGGACTCTGCCGCGCGCGCTCGGAATGGAAAAAACGTCAAAGACGTCCAAGTGAGAGAGAGAGAGAGAGAGAGAGAGAGAGAGAGAGAGAGAGAGATGAAGCTGAGAAAAAAAAGGTGAAGAAGAGAGAGCGAGAGAGAGAGACAGAGAGCGAAGATGCTTTTGAGCAGCAGATCGCGGTGGACGCATTCAAGTCCCCCGAGAGTGCAAGACGAATGACGAACTTGAGTAAATGATGTTCGGCCTTTTTTTTTTTAAATGACACTTTGAGAAAGTCGAGTTTCAGTATACTTTTGATTTATACCGATTCGGTGTAGGATATATATGTATGTACAGCTCCAGCTGGTAGTGGATCGTAAAATGTGTAGGTGATTGTTTAGGTTGCACGACAACGTGCGTATATATTTCAGGACGAAGTGGAGAGAAAAAAGCATTTCTAGGAAGCATCGCTCACGTTTCTCTGTTTTATTTGTAACGCGTTAATATCAGTCTGGCGAAAGTGACTTGTATATGAAGTTTACTCAATAACGGTGCGTGCGAGCAAAAGTATATTTTTAGAATTTCTCGAATTCGACGCGAAAGCAAGTCACTCAAGCATATATAATTTAATAATACAACAGACACGCATGTTCGTTATAATCGGTCCACTACACGACCTCTTACCACGCATGAGTGCAATAAATTTGCGTTTCGATAATCGAAAGGCGTCCTCTGATCAAGTATTCGCTCATCCCTACATAATATAACAGCGCTGCACAAACGAAATCTCAACTAATATTGCCAGATAATTTCCTATATATGTATATACCGGAGCGCAGCGGTCATATGCACGCGAGCGGCAAGAACCAAAGCTTATTCAAATAATGGGGATAATAAAGCACACATTGGCTTCCGCGGCGGTACAGAAAACGAGCCCGAGCTCTCATCGTGGCCATCGTGTCGATTCGCGCGCGGTCTCGTAAAATATTATATATCCTATATATACATATACATCCCGCGCTGTGTAAAATACGTCAATTGGTAAAACATGATAACCCGCCTAACATATACGTCCGCGTTCGTTATGCCCTCGCTCTCGCAACCACTTTCCCCACGCGAGATTTAATTAGATCGTCGTAAAAGAAATTCGCGGAAAAAAGCCCCACTACAACTTTAATAACGCACTCGATGCGCCTCTCGCTCTCCGCGCGTCTCGTGCACAGAGACGCTAACGTATAATCTGGAACATCAAGCGCTCGCATGACTCGAGAGATGCATAAATACGCACTCGCACACTGGCGCCAACATACACACACACACACACACACACACACACACGCACACATACATGCACACACTGAGAGATACACGTATATAGTAAGCCGACTATACCGACTGCATCAGTTCGCCATTCGAAATTGGCTGCGTGTACGTCTGCACGCGTCTACGCAGTAGTATATATATGTATTGTATATGTGTATATGTATAAGATACTCGAGCACACACATGTATGACGCGTATATACTACCGCGAATCAGACCTACATCATATTAACAGTAATATTCCCTCATGACTCGCTGTCGTGAAATACGGTCTCATGACTCGTAAGTTCCGCTTAGCCATTTGCTCGTGGTAATATTCGAGTATATTTCGTCCCCTTACCCCCTTACCCCTCCCCCGCTTGCCCACCCTGCCTTTCTCACCCTCTCCCTCACACTCACTCTCTCTCCATCTCTCGCTCCCCTGCACTTAACTCTTGCCCTCTATATGGCCCCCCGACGTATGAACCTCTGCCCTACGTTTCTCTGTGACCCTCCAGTCGACGTGAATGCTTAATTAACGAAGCGTGGCTCTAAATTACATCGTACTTAGGAGGACATTCCTTCGCGCGCGACTCTCTCCTTCCCTCTCACTCTCTCTTGCTCTGAAGGACCGTGTGGATGAAATAGGGGACCGCATTTGTACGCGCGCGCGCGTCTATGTGTATAATATGTGAATATAGCGAGCGGTGAACATCGATTTAGCGCGAGTTTATAATCAACCCACATCTTAACGCTCGTTTTATATATTATATATATTTGCATATTCCAAGTACGCGTGTGTATGCGTTTGCCGAGTGAGGGAACTGTTTTGAATTTTATTTCTAAAGTGAAGCAGTAGAGGAAGGGATATTATCTTCATTCGGGATGAGGAATGAATGAAACCGGTACAAATTCAATTATAGTTTGGCGAAGGGAGTATTAATAGTGTTGTAATACTTGTTTGAATTTGTAAACTTATCTAACCGCTCGAAACTTATGCAATTAGACTCCGGGACACTGTAAGAAAAGGAATAATGGACGAAGAATAGAGGCTATTTGCGTCGTGACCTACATACCTATATTCTCGCAAAAAATAAAGGGTTCTTTTTTTAAAAATTGAAATTTTTAATTAATTTCGACGGTGTACACGAATAACTGTGTGCATTTTAAATAATTAAATTATGAATTAGTAGATTTTAACGTTACGCATAAACTCGCTTTAATCCTTTTATCTTTATTATTAACTTTATTAACTTTATTAATTGCGTTCGTAAGTAATTAAAAACCAGATTAGCACAAGAAAGAATTATCTTTTTTCTGCGGGTGTATTACTTATAATACAAAATTATGAAGGTCTCTGAAATTACTTATTCGAAATGTACGCGTATTTAATAATATGAAAATGCATAAATTATTATTATCATAAAAAAGTACTATTATATATAGTTTTGCATATGCCATCTTAGTGATACAAGAAAACAAGTTCTCATAATTTCTTGTAGTTATTTCTATTTAATAAAGGTCTTACAAGTATCTAAAAGCTAAGATTTTTGCTATACAAAATGCAATAATAAATTTTATTATTTACTTTGTCGGGTATTGTTTAAAGAGATAATATGAACAGTTCAAAACCAGAGCTTTCAATATTTCTTAAATTGTTTTAATTTAAATCCCCTCAAAGTCCAACTCCCATAAAAAACGCAAAGAAAAGTATATACACAGCCTCATACGAAGGTATTTGCCTGGAACCCTGATATTTTTGGATAATTTATCTGAGTATTCCTCCAAAATTCACGGCCAGCATTTTTTTCGCATCGGGCATAAATATTTCATTTATAAACGCTGGATCTGGACCCAGGGGCCGGTGGTAGCCACACGTCCAAAACATTTAATCTTACTCGTCATAAAAATGCCTCTTACGTACGCGTGTATACGCCTCCTTACGGACATACACCAATACGAACAATAATGTGTCTCGCTGGAATCGTCGGTTCCATCGTATCCTCGCGCACATAAAAAAGTAAAAGCCAAGAAGCGAAACACAAAAAAAAAACAGCGGCAGCAATGACTGTCATTCTCTCTCTCTCTCTGTCTCTCGCATTCCCCGAGGAATATCGCCTCCTCACCTGCTCTCGTGTCGCACGTGCAAGGACGAGAGAAAGAGAGAAGCATAGAGTGAAAAAAGAGCGAGTGTGTGCGTGTGTGTGCGGGGAAGTGAGATAGGGAAGTGAGGGTCTCTCCTGTCAAGAAGGCGTGCGCGTGCGCGCGAGAGAGAGAGAGAGAGAAAAGAGGGAGAACTCGTTTATATTTATCGACGTTACGCCAATGGCGGCGGGAGAGAGCGAGGGGTATATTTTATTAGGCTTTCATTGGCGTCAATTGGGTTGCTATCGTTCAGAAGTTGACCCGAGGGTTGGCGGCCTCGTGATCGTATTAGCCTCTGACGTCGCGGCTTCTCTCTGTGCTCATGCTCCGCAGCTTAACGCGCCATCTCGGTATATATACAGAGGGATGCAGGAGAAACGAGAGGAGATCTCTCCTTTGCTTGTGCAAGAGGTCTTATAACGACGCTGTGGACGTGCACGGAGGCGCGCCAAGGAGGAGGGGGGGGGAGTCGCACTTCTTCTTACTCGCTGCGGGTGATTTCATTATTCTCCGGGATTACGAAAGGGAGAGAGGAAGGACAAAGCGAGAGAGAGAGAGAGAGAGAGAGAGAGAGAGAGAGAGAGATTCGCGCACATAACTTTGCTGGAGAACCAAACCGAGGGTGGAAGCAATGGGATGGGCTGCGCAGCAAAGACGTATTGGCATTTAAATTATCATTGGGAGAGGAGATGGGACTGCTTTTTCACGGAGCTTGGGGATAATTGTTTTTCTATGCAAAACCGAGGATAGGGGGAGGCCATATAGGGGAGTCATGTAAATTGTCCTTTACAATGATTTGCATCGCGGCGTCGCTTTTAATTTGAGATAATGTTGCGTTAGATTGAGCAATGTTACACGGTAACAGTTTCCTGCTGCGGGTGTATTTTACTGTGATATTCAGTTCGGCGAAAGATGGATGTGCATAGATATTTCTGGCTAGGCGCTTATCTGAAATTCATGAGGTACTTATTGTAAGTCGAGTATAGCAGATCTAGAGGAAAGTAGCTTATGCTAAGAATATATTAAGTGAGTTGTTACCTAATGGCTTGAGATTGCTCGGCAACGAAAATTGTGATTCTTTTGTAAATTATAAAAAGAAAAAATAATTATATAAATATTAGATTCAAATATGCGCGCATGTCATCCTCAATGCTGAAATACCACACGTGTTATACTGAGACTCAAAAGGCTAATGTATGTCAATGTTGATTTTAACACTGCGCTTAATGCGATTAAGTTTCATTATGATTCGAGTTGTTGTTGGGCGTCAGGTCCCTTCAATGAAACCATATCAGGATATATATCTATAGCGTAATACTTTTACCTCCTTCTGTCGTTGACTGCCTCGACGCATAGCACGACGGGTCAACTGGGGTCGAGTATGAATGACGTTTCTGATCAATACAGATTTTTATCGCTTTGCCCTCCGGCGCGAATCAATTCTATCTAGGGACTGTGCTTACGTTGTCTCTCACTCTTTCTCTCTCCCTTTTGTCTCATCCTTTTTCTTTCCTCCTTTTTACTCTTTTTTTCCCCCATCGTTTATTTCTCTCCTCTTTTCTGCGTTTTTTTTGTTTACGCATTACACGTTGCTGCGGGGCTCTGCGGAGTGTGTTTGCAAAATAAATTAATTCGCTCTCCGGGCTCGAAGCACTTATATTCGCTCTCCGAGAGAGAGGAGAAAAAAGAGAAAGAGGAAGAGAGAAAGAGCGAAAGAGAAAAAAAAGCGTCGCATGCGAGAGAGACGGAGAAAGTGATTCATCATCTTGAACGTGCGTTGAGCTCTCGCAATTCGCTACTGTGCATTGCTGCGGCACGACTGTTTGTGTGCGTTTATACGTGTGCATCGCATCCAGCGTTTCATTTAATATCGCTGGTAATGAAACGATATCTTTCGTTCTTTTCTCTAGCTCTCTTCTATTTTTTGTTGTTGTTAATTCGCTGCGCGGAATCGAAGAGGGCGCACAAACAAAGTCTTTCTCTTATATTTATATATATGCATATACGAAAGAATGCTTATCGATGTTGACGAAGTTTTAATTGTGCTAATGAATTTGGCTTCCGCGCCGTTATGACACCAGGGGGGGATAAAAGTTTTCGTATAAGTCGATATTCAATAAATCGATTTGCCACGAGATAATTGTATGTGTGCAGTGTTATGTATATACAGACGCGAGCGAGGCGAGCCAAGTGTCACACGCCAAGGCGCTTTCGCAAGACGGTATAATAGGCTTATGTTTGCTCGCGCGGTCAATTACAATGATTATCGTCATCGCGCTCTCGGCGTATTTTTGTTATATCGATTACTAATCGCACGATTAGTCTTTAGGACCGGATCTATGAGCCGCCCCGCTCGCCAGACTACGATATTTGCATTCATGTATTTAAAGACATGCTAATTTGACGTTTTTGGTCGGACATTACAAATTATGTGCGCGTATATATATAGTTTTCTTTTTTCTCGCCAAACGCGAGATGCTCAACACACGCACTCTCGCGAATAGCAACGCTTATATACAGCTTCTTTTTTTTTCGGTGTGTATACAAATAATGTGTTTTATAGCTCGTACAACGAAACGTTAAAAGGCATTCTTTTGATATGCAAACGAACCATCGCTTATACAGTGTATGAATATGTGCTCGCGTATATATATACACGCACAGGCCCCCGAAGCGAGCCTCTGCATAATGAGGCGAAATTGAAATCCGCTTGTCGAAGAAACGAAATAATGAATTTTTTAGCGCGCTTAATAGAACCGTTATACACAAAATTTAGGTGCGCGCACGCGAAAAAATAAAGCACCTTTAATCGCGTCGAAACGCGAAAGAAATCTTGGTGTTTGTAAATGGTACGCTCATTAATCCTCCGCCACGGGTACGATATACATATATACGCACAGGAGAATATATCCCTCTTGTTCTCTACTTCGCTAATAAATTTGAGTTTCCGTGCGCGGGCCGTTTATACAGCGAGACGTGCGTTAATATAAATGAAAATAAAAGGAGCATCACGAGCTCGTAAAACACAACGCTTCAAATTCCAAACGTGATCTCGCGCGCTCGACCTTGTCGTGCAACGGTAACATCAATAAACGAATTCATAATGAAACACCATTTGCCCGTCTCTCGCTCTCTACACCTATACATTATAATCTCTCACTCTCTTATACACACATACACACACCCATAGACGCACTCTCTCGTTTGTGGAAAACGTTCAACTCGGGAGGGCTTTCATTTCACGCAATGACACAATGGACTCATCGTTCGGGTTGGGGTCGCTCATGTCAGCGCCTGCAATATTGTGCAATATCATCAGAGCTGCTGGTTCTAGTCTCTGCGGCTATTGCTGGACACATGCGAAGTGTAGCGCGCTCTCTCCCTTTTAAATGGGGG
>UELV01153789.1:0-18917 GCA_900490015.1 Megastigmus stigmatizans
GTTTGCATACCTCGTCATTTTTCAACTATTTAAATTACCATAACTTCGCTTTCTGTATACACAGAGACTTTTAAAAAAAAAGTTATTAATGGCTTTGCTCTACATTTTCGAAAAAAATTATGAAAAAATGGCAGTCGCAAATTTTAATTGGTCGAAAGTAGCGTAGAAGTGATGCATACGGAGCTTCATCTGCGGTAAAAAACGCGAAATTAAAAAATAAAAAAAATAATATAAATCGCCCGATATCAGGACCCGAACCACATGAAATCTATTGAAAAAGGCTTGAACAATATTCTCATTCAAAGTTTGGTAAAAAAAAAGTTGCTACAAAAAAGTTATAACCATTTAAAAATTGCAAAAAACACGATTTTTGCGAAAATGGTCACTTTTGAAGTGCTGTATCTCCGTCAATTTTTAATCGATTATTACAAATAAAAATTAGATTTATTCGTCTTCTCAACACGAATAATCTAGTTCTCGAATTATTAAGAAAAATAAAATATTGATTTTACAGTGCTTTGAAAATTTGCAAAAATCGAAAAAAACACTTTGAACGTTTGAGATTGCAGGGAAGAGCAGAATATACTTAACCTAGTGGTATAACCACTCATTTCAAAACTCTTGAAAAACTGAACAAATCCTTTTTCAATTCGTTCAAAAAGATTAAAAATTGACATTTTCGCAAGCACTTGAAAATAGGAAAAAAACAGCTAAAAATAGATATTTTCTGACCTTTGAATGTGTATATCTCCGCTTCTAGGGCATATAGAGGGCTGAAATTTTGTACAGATTATTTTTTTATAATACCCAATAAGTCCTCAAAATTTCAGCCCGATCCCCGGACCCCGTGCGCACAGTTTTTTTAAAAAGTATTTTTTTGACCCATATATATATACATAAGTATAGAACAGAATACGTCACACCGTGTAGACTGGACTGTGGAGTTCCATGAAAACAATCCATGAAAACAATATATCAGGAAATGTCAAAAATATAACCATCCGAATCACATCAGATTCAGACATTCAGATGATTAAATTCGTGTGTTCATATTGTTATTTCTTATTGTGTTAAATTGATGTGTTTATTATCTTGCTCTAGCATTTATTATACTTATATTTTTTCCTCTAATTTCGATAAACAATGTAAGATTTACCAATCGATTTGACAATACTTTAAAAAATTTCAAAAATTATGGCAGATTTTTTAATGATGGGTAACGCCTGTGGGCAAAATTTACTTCGACTTGTGTCTAGAGGAAATGCTATTATAGCAGAATTAATGCGACTGAAAGACTACATTCCACCAGTTTATAGGTTATTATTAAAAAAAATAATGTCTTATTAATTTGTTTAGGAAGTTTTAATTAAGTTATTTATATTTACAGATTAGATTCAAAACATTACGTGCAAAAATATGGTGCAATAATAACTGATTTCGCTTATTTCAAAGGAGCAAATACACATGAACAAAAAATTGAAAATGATATAGTATGCAATCCATAAAAATTTTATATTAAGTTACTATAAATATAAATAATTAAATTCTGTTTTAAGGTTCTTCAAGAACTAGATGAAGAACTCCGAAACAACTTTTCTGAAATACTCTCAAGGTTTTACTTGGGATTTGAAAGTGTTCATAAATATATAACTGATCTTAATAGTTATATAGATGAATTAGAAGATGGAACTTATATTCAACAATCTGTGGAATCAATTATTTTGAATGAGGAAGGAAAACAATTAATAGTATGATATCACGATTGAGAACATCTCTTTTCTATGAAAATTCCAAAATATTGTACCTTTTATATCTATTTCAGTGTGAAGCTATTTACCTGTATGGAATTATGTTATTAGTAGTTGATTGTTTTTTTGATGGTCGAATTCGGGAACGCTTACTTGTATCGTATTATAGATATAATGCTCAAAGAGCATCTTCCACAAGAGTTGACGATGTATGTATGTTACTCCGTTCTACTGGATTTATTAAAGGATCTTATAAACGACCTCAAAATTACCCTGAAGCATATTTTCAGTTAGTATACATTATAGGCTTTAAAAACCGATATATAAAAGAAATAAAAATTAAAAATTAAATTTTAATTAAAAATACATATATGAAACAAATTGCAAGCATAAATAGGGCACTGTATTAGCTGTGTATTTATACCTCCTTATTGAAAAACATTCAATTCTATTAATTCAAATGATTTTAATTTCTTTTATAGGAGAGTTCCTATCAATGAATCAGTGATTGATCTGGCTATAGCTCGTCTACGAACAGATGAAGTTTACAATCAAACTAGTGCATTTCCTCATCCAGATCACAGAAGTATAGCATTAGCAAATCAAGCATCTATGTTAGTTATAATTTTATCTTTTAGACCTTCAGTTCTAAATACTCAATCTGCTATAATGAGAGAAATTGTAGACAGATTTTTTCCTGATACTTGGGTAATAAGTGCATACATGGGTATAGTCATTGATCTATGGGATTGGTGGAGTCCTTACAAAGCAGCAAAAACAGCTCTTAATAATACTTTAGAAAATGCAAATATAAAAAGAGTTGCTCAAAAATATGGTCAACGTATGGAAGTAAGTAAATTAATCTTAATCCTACTATTTTATCTGGATAGAGAATCAAATCTCAAAACAAAAATGTCCTGTATTTTAAATAAATTAATAACTTCCATTTAGAAACACCTTCGAAAAACTGAAGAAGCACAAGTAGCTTTATCATTAGATGAGGGTTCAATTGGGTCTACAGTTAAACTTGTACGAGAATGTAATGTAACACTACATTGGCTACTTTTACATACTGCTACTCCAACAATTCTCACAGAAGATTTAAAACGTTCAAGAAATCTTAAGCAATTAGTAGTGCAAGAAAGCAAATATTCTGTTAATAATGCTTTAAGATTATTATTAAGTACAGCTCAAATTGAGTATAATATTAAGCAGATGTATAAACAGGCAAATTTGATTCATTTATACAAATTTTATATTCATTTATTTCTAGTTATTTTAGTATTAAATTTATATTTTATCTTTAGCTCTTACAAGATAA
The DNA here is from genome assembly GCA_900490015.1 of Megastigmus stigmatizans. Taxonomy (NCBI): domain Eukaryota; kingdom Metazoa; phylum Arthropoda; class Insecta; order Hymenoptera; family Megastigmidae; genus Megastigmus; species Megastigmus stigmatizans. The sequence continues at coordinate 3,070 of UELV01153789.1, forward strand.
AGAAAGTAAATGGATAAAAAACAAAGAAAAATGTATTCAGCGAATCAATAAACTATCTGAAGTTTTTAATGGAAATAAACAGTTAGATGATATAGAAAAAAATCAAACTCTGGAAACGTGGTTTAAAGAAATCAGCAAACATATCGAATCATTAATTGAAGATGATGGAAAAAAAATTATGCAATTATTACAAGCTTTAGAAGAAGTACAAGGTCAGTTTCACTTCACAAAGACATAATTGGCATTTGTAACTGGACAATTTAAATTTAAATATTAACTTTCTTGTTTTTTATAGAGTTTCATCAGTTAGAAAATAATCTTCAAATATCACAACACTTGAAAGAAACACGCCAAATTTTATATAATATGTTAAGATCAAGTTCGATGAATGAAGACACTATGATTGCATTAAACATTGTCACAGATTGCTGTTACGCTTGGAATATAATGGAAACTTTTATTCCAATAATGCAAGATGTTATTGTTGCTGATCCTACTACTGTGATTCAATTAAAGGCCCTTTTTTTAAAAGTAAATATAAATAAAGAACAGAAATTTTTTTTCGTAATCTTATATATTCTTCTGGATCTCGTACATTGCATAGCTTTGCAATGTTAATTACGAAGTTTAGGAATACATTTTCTAAACTGTGAAAACGTACAATATAGGCGTAGTAAACTGATTAGCCACACTGGTAGCCCTTATGGTTTCTTTTAGATATTTTAACGAAACAGTTCAGCTTAGTATTAAATCAGAAGAAGGGTGTGTCTGAAACTCCCGACCCGAATAATAAATAAAATTACGAAAAAAATTTTATATTAGTTGAGACCAATACATTCCTCACACTAATTAAATATTTAATTAAAATTTAATAAAAAAAATTGTCAAATAAAATATCGCATATTATAGATGGTATAATTCTATTTTAGATGGCTTCAGCTCTTGAAATGCCCTTGTTAAGGATTAATCAAGCAAGAAGCGCCGATTTAGCTTCTGTATCTCAATATTATAGCAGAGAATTAGAAAGTTATGCGAGACGTGTTTTGCAAATAATTCCAGAATCAGTTTTCGGAATACTTGCTCAGATTGTACATCTTGAAACCAATATTTTTAATGAAATACCTACTAAACTGTATAAAGATAAAATTAAAGACTATGCACAATTAAATGAACGATTAAAGGTATATAAGAAAAGTCTTTCAATTATTCTGAAAATATAATATATTAAATTCCAATAATATCATTATATTTTAGATGGCAGAATTAACGTATTCAGTGTCGGTTTTTACGAACGGTATGTTATCCTTGAGAAGTGTTTCATTGGGAGTTTTACGCGTTGATTCGCATCGACTTTTAGAAGATGGAATTCGGCAAGAGCTTGTAAAGAAAGCTACTCTAGCTTTACATAGCAGTTTAGTTTTTGATGCAAAATCCAAGGTTTTTTTTCATTATTATTGTGAAATCTTTTGATCTTATGAATTATATATAAAACAATAAAGCTGAAACCACGATTTTAGGGCACATTGATGAACAAACTGCAAGCATTATCAATGGTTATGGATGGTTATCGAAAATCATTTCAATATATTCAGGATTACATCAATATAAATAGTTTAAAAGTCTGGCATGAAGAAGTAAGTGTAAAAAATTTAACGAAAATGAAAATTTTTACTTTTGTACATTTTTATTTTTATATAGATAACGTACATAATAAACAATGCTGTCGAGGAGGAATGTAGAGGATCTTCATGGATGCCAGGAAAGACGTGGTCATATTTATCGGAAGATAAGACAATTGCTCATTTAGTTCCAACAGATTCAAATTCTCTTACGTTTATGGGAAGGCTTGCTAGAGAATTAATTCGTATAACAGATCCTAAGTAAAAAAAATTCACAAGAAATATTTTTCACAATATTCATTTTTGCACTTAATAAGTTTTTGTAAATTTATTAACTTTTTAGAACGACTATTTATATAGAGCATGCTCTTGCGTGGTTCGATCTTAAAACTCAAGCAGAAATACTAAGCCATAAAGCTTTTACAATGATTTTACAAGCGATGGGCACCCCTGGACTTTCGGGATTGGATAAGATGATTTCTCACTTTGTTGCGGTCGAAATGCAAAAGTTTGTGAAATTCATCGATAAAGGCATTAAAAACAAAACTTGGACTAGCATTTTAAGGGAATGTGAAACTTTCTGTCAAAATGGCGATAGCTTACGAAGTAACTAAAATTTTTATTACATTTGAACTACTAATTATGAAAATTATAAGCTTGTAACAATTACATTATCTTAATAGATAACAGAGGAAAGCTTTTGACAACTGTTAATACTTTAGTCAATAAAGCTTGGTCGACATTATTAGATTTAGTACTGAAAATTGGTCATTTTCAAATTTTTAAACAAAAAATTGCATATGAACTTAATACTGCGTGTAAATTTGAAGCAAAACATATGGAAGCAGCTCTTCGGACTCTCAACGAGTAATAAATATCATATTTATTAAAAATCAATCCTATGCAAATCTTCCAATAGATAATTAATTTTTTCGTTCCAGTGCTGTTCTTTTTGAGATAAAAGGAAAGGAGGTACCATTACAAAAATCTGAATTCTTAAATGACCTAAGTATTAGATTAGAATGGGCTGGCATCACAGATGTAAATAATAAAATTTATGTTCAATCTCCAGATATTAATAACATAGCATTCCTAATGTTTCTTTTTACTGTACCACAACTACATAAGCTGTACTTTTGTAAAAATACTGGTGAGTGTATAAAAGCAGTAACAATTTTTAATATTCTTAATTAATGGTAAACTTATAATGATAAATCTTATCAAAATTTTCAGCTAGTCTTTTAAGTAAAAAAATTCAAGACCCAATTGATGCTGTTATTTTTACATTGGGCGTTCAGTCAGTATTGAAACAATTTGATGCCATACATTTAACTAATTATGTCACTCATATTAGTGAATACGTTTTATCCTTCGTGACGTCCGACAGGTAAATTATATTTGAAAATTTGATGAACTAGTATAATAGTTCAGTATATCTGTAACGAATTCTTTTTACAGTACAAAAATGACCAATGAATTCGAAATGGAGGGAATAACTGGAGTACACTTTTTAGAACTTTTTATAAAATATGCCGGCATTCGAAAATCCGTCATTGCGGATACCATTCCTATACTTGTCTTGGACCAGTATCAAGCCAAAGTTGTAAAATAAAATGTGTATATTAAAGAAATTTTGTTAACGCGTATGTTGAGTATTTTATATATGGAGAGAATAAAAGAAACAATTATCATTTTAAGTTTTTCGTAGGGTCCATTCATTTATTATATATTAATTTTTATTACACTATCTATTTATATTATATATTCATTATTACTCGCTTCTCGAATAAGGTCACAGCTCATGTGAAATCCAGACAGTTGTGTGAAACCTTTTGCGAAGACACATCAACGAGTTTCAAAACGTGAATGAATGAATCTTAAAATAAATTATATATCATGTAGAAAGTAGAAGAGCGAGAACTATTACTTGAGCGAGCGCGCACTTACAATATGTAGCTCTTGAGCCTATTCGAGTAGCGACGAAGTTAATTCATCATCAGCAATTGGCAATTTTATACTTGCTTTCACAAACAGTCGGAGAGCCTACACAATCAACATAAAATATGATTCTTATTCTTCGCGCATTTTTTATTTTCATCTCTTTTTTTTTTCTTTCATTTATTTATTATCGACGTGAAATTCGCGGGTTGAAGGAAGGGAGAATGAGAGGAGCGAGAAAAAACATTAACGAAAAATTCGCTTTGATTAACAAACGATATGATGATACCCGATATCAGACCAGCTGTAAAGTCGAGTCTCATTACAATAGTTTGCTTATTCCCTAAGTTATAATTTTTTTCTGTCGTTATTTTTCAAACGCATTATTGACAACGAAAAACATCTTGCTAAAATGAAGGAGTATTTTTTAAGTACTTGGGTTTACAATACTTGAATTTTTTAAAAGATCTATTTCGCGCGCTCTAACTCTTTCTGGCATCACTTGTTCGTTAGTGTAAGTTTATGATCCATACAATCATTCAAGCAAACTACAATTGTTCGATCGATTAATGACACTGAGTACAATTGCAAACTAACGGACAATTAAGTCATGATGTTCCGTGAGCTTTCTTGACTCTGTTTAATTCAACTGATAAATTTGGATAAATTTTAGAAAATTCATTTTACAAATTAAAATTATATATAATATGCTTTTTTCATTAATACACAAATTTATAGAAAAGAGATAATATATTTGATAGCATTTGCTTTGTGCATTAAAGTAATGACTCTTTTTTTAATGTATACTCGCATTCGACGCTCATTCAGTATCATTCATAAAATTGAATTTAATTCATAATAAATGCAGGAGATAATAATTTATAACAGAATTTAAATTCATACATTAAATTAAATCAATTCAAATGAATCAGTCACTTCAAATAGAGTCGTAGCGTCTCAATCATGTAAATTAACGAGCGCATGTGGCCAAATTAAGACTTATATTCTTGTTACATAATTTGTCGCAGCAGCATGTAATTTCATATCGTTTACTCTTGTAAATGATTTCCTGAGACTGGGCAATTATTTTGGACGATTCGTTTTAAATCATTTTCCCTTTGTTTTTATTCCGGCGAAGAAGAAAGCAGCGAAGGAGTCAATCCGATCGCGTCTTTTTTTCGCAATACTTATGTATAATGTGTACGATCAACGATCTTTCAACTGGCAGAGATGCTGTATGTGTTACATGTGAACGAAATATGAAAATATTCAACGGATCGATCGACTCATTCGCAATTCGCTTCCTGACGTGGATTGTGCATGGTAGATAATATTATATGCTTAATGGGCGACATACATATATTAAGATTTTACTTTTTCCTCTTTTTTTTTTGTCAGTTTAACGGGAACATCGATTTCCTCTGTTTTATGCTGTTTATCCACTTGTTAACGTAATAAACGTACGATATGTAAACGCATGTTTCTAATAATCATCTCCCTCTCGGTGATTTTAGTTTCTTTTTTCTCGTCTACATATTTTATACCTATGCATTAATACATATCATGTATCGGTGAAACACTTATACAAAATCATTTAAAAATGATCTTGACGCATTGGATGACCATAGTTTATCAATCTGAAAGAACGCTTGTAACGATATATTGTTTATTAAGCGTACGTAGTTTAAACGAATTATCGGTTTGAATCCTTGTTGTTTAGCTTTGCGATTCCCGTTTCTTAACAATGTCAAATTATGTGTACAGCCCTGAGGATAAAAACCATATATAAATTTATAAATATCGATTTCAAACGGCTTTACAAGATGTTTTTCTCTTAATATATTTTGTTGGATATGAATAGTCGGTAAATCATGTACAAACATTTGCCCTTGTATAAATATACATAATTATATAGTATTGAAATATATAATTACAGATATCTTGTACACAAGTTATATCTGAATACATATACACATATTAATATTGTTATAAATTACTTACACAATAATGATAATATTTTATGTATAATTTATATATAATTTCTATTCTCAGGTTAAATTCGATTTGAAAAAAGAACTTAAAAGCCTAAGTATTTTGTTGTTGCGTTAAATGTTGTTGCATCAACAATACTATTTCTCCGTTTGAGAAACCATAAAAATAACGCTAAACTTTATTGGATTTTCATCGGATTCCATTGAAAATTTTTACCTGATCGCGATTATTATAATTCCCCATAGTCTTGTTCGCTGATGTGATAGTTCAAAGATCTATTTCCCGAAATTCTTGCTGAATCATTCAAAGCATAAATCTTTCTGATCTAGTTACTTTAATTGTTGTTTCCTTAATACTCGATATATGAAAAAATGTTTTTTTTTCTCCCAACCATATATTCTTATATCATTATTTTTGAGCACACATTGTAAATAGCTCGCAATTATTTTTTTCCCCGGTGACATTCTAAACACATGCAATCGTACATATCCTTTTCATTTGTTTGTATTTTTATTTGTTTTGTAGAAAAAATTCCACTGTGCAGTCTCCTCTATTAAAAAATTCTGTCTTGTACCTGCCTTGAAAGTCCGAGGCCCGATAATATACATACAACTCTTTTGTTTGGCAATATAACAGAAAAAGATTAATACAAATGCAAAAACATGTAAATAGAGAACAATTCTTAACAAAAGCCGTAAAATTCAAAATTACAATAGGCGATCCCAATAGAAATATTGGTATCCACCTGATACGCTTTGTGATTTACACGCATTTACATTAAAATAAGGAGATTTTAACACCGTTTGCTTATCGTTTGTACAATGTCATGAAAACGAGGTCACTTTTGCCATTCTTTTACGATAATGACATTACAAAAAAATCTATTTTATTCGCATGAATGACCATATGCAAGAAATAAATATATATATATATATTCCTGCATGCCAAATCGTGAAAAGAAATCATACAAGAGGTACTTTGATAAAACACTTTATCATATTTATTAATGAACTAATGTCTTTATATTCAATATTCAATTAAGAATGTTTATTTTCATGTATAACTTGAGACGATTCATAGTACGAATAAAAGAAATCCATTGAACATAATCGACATAGATAAAAATATGATAGAAGCAAAATAAAATATTCAGCAGAGCAAAATTAGTATAAATATGAAATCTAGCATTATAATGCTCTTCCTGGCTCTCTTTCGCGTACATAGAAGATTCATCAGGTATGATAAAAGTCTGCTTGTGAATGCGATCGATAATATGAAACGTATTTATGTCGGAGTGGACAAGAATCTCATAAATGTTTGTAGCACAATCTTGTATATTGCTCTCACACTTATATTCGCGACGATTCATTTTTTTTTTTTTTTTTTTTTGTTAAACGGGTCTTATAGATACACATACAATATACACTCTTTCAGAAATTTCGCAAACATTCGCAATTATAATTTTTTTTTATCATAGCCAGACACCTATGTTTTAAGAATAAGAACTCATTCCTTTTACTATCACCAAACTTGTTTTAATTTCTTCAACACTTTGTTGGCTCCATGCTTTCATTCCTCTTATTTCTGATACTTCAAATCGTCGTCTTCTTTTTTCTTTCCTCTCTTTGAATTCGGAAGTGGTCAAGGCTGCGCTTAAGTTTTAAGATTAAAGTGTGAAGTACCGCCGAAAAGTCGTAATATGCTTGCTCTCTTGTTTGTACCGAAATCAAAAGTCGTTTATAAGTATATCCTGTACGTTTGTACGACTTCCTTTTCCTTTTTTAATTAGAGCACCAGCGTATTTACACTATAAAAAAATGACTAGGATTTCTGTTTATATTTTCTTGCGTGTTTTTGTGCAACTATTGACTTATTGTTACTCTAATCATTTGTTTTATCTCATTTTAATAGTCTGAACTCTTAATAAGGAATCGACCTTTCTTATTTCGAAAATAAACAACAAAAGTACTAACTTTAACAACTTCTTCTAACTACTTAATTGTATGGTAAATAGCTTGTGAAAGTGTTTCATCTTAAGAAGTACTCATAAGTTCGCAAGATTTTGATTTCGCAGGCGTACATAATAATGATTTAAGAAAAACTTTTAGCATAGAAAATTAAGTCGTGTCATAGTACACTTGTTCCGCAGACTTTGAAAAGTAAAAATGAAGATCTTTATTTCTCATTTGGTTCAATTTTTTTTATTTAATGGACAAAGATCCATTATATAATAAAATAGTTGTAAGAAAGTAGTGTTTTGGCAGAATATGTTCTTTGAAAATTTTTAAAAAATACTTACATGCGTCTTTTTTTTAGTTTCAAATCATCGAATTGGAAAAAATGATTAAATATGTGAATAAGTACATCGTTAAATAAAAATTGCGAAATACTTTTGCATCAAAACTTAATTATTTAATTGTGAAAACACACGCAGCTTTTTAATAACTATGTTTTTTTCGTTTTTTTATATTTACAAAAAAAATCATAGCACTTCACTATAAAAGAATCTTGGTGGGCAGTATAATAGAATCTCTTTTTGTGATTTTTCTGATTAAGTACTCTGACTTGACTTTGAGCTATTTCATATAAAAATGTTTAATCAGAAAAAACGCAAATCTTTTATAGTGTGTGATTATCTAATTTTTGCAAAAGAGAAAAATTATTCTATAGTTTCTTTTCAGTAACTGATGTATTCATTACAAAAGAAGAAGCAATATGAATAGACTTATGAAATTCGTAAAAACAAAAATTACAAATAAACGTAAAGTAATGTAACAAGTTGATTTGTGTAGCCCCAGAATAATAGAAATCCGTGATAATTATTTGTGCTGATTAATACAACGGAAATGATTGTCCTACAATTCCCTACAACATCCTCGTTCTGCGACAAGGAAATCAAGCTGGAGAGACTCTCGATTTTTGCATTAACGCTGCGCAACCATTCAAAGTGCGTCCTGGTTTTTTTTTCGCTCAACGATTGTAATAATGCCTCTCAGAGATTGACTCCTTTCGTTACATCGAATAAAGAGATTATTCGATAAAATTTTCGTTTTCTAACGAAATATGCCAATTTTCTAACTAAATTATGTAAAAAATGAGGCGTTTTTTTAAAAAAAAGTTCGTTTTAAACATAATCCTGCAATGAAAGGAGCCGATATCCGAATGCGTTTTGTCTTGGTTCAAGACGCGCCGCCATATTCATTGTATAGCATAGCTATGCGCATACATTACTGCTTTATATAAATCTTTAAAAACGTCAAACTCGTGGTTGGGTTCGACAAACAACAAGACGCTCTTCCGTTTCCCTCGTTATTTTTTCTCGTATTAACTAAAAAGTATATAGCCTCGTGTATATAAATTCTTTGCATTTTTTTAATATAAATAACATAGAAACCTAAATATTTCTTACTATCTCTCGATCAAACGATAAAACATTTATGACATATTTATCTTAAGAAATCATCTTATACTTTAACGTTAACCACACTTAATGCGCATAAGAAGTTCGTCTTACTATTTTCGTATTCTCTTTTTAATTTGCAAGGCAATTTCACGTATTTTTATTTTTGTATATTTCAGCGAGAAATTGTCTTGCTTTGGGAGTTTTGCTTCCAAACTGCGATGCCAAGAGATTCACGTAAGAAATATAAAGCAAGTACAGGTAATGGATATACTTATTAAATGTTGTTGTTAAGAAAAAGGATCAAATTATCACTGGCTTGCGGCGAAAATGGACTTTATTCTACATTATTACTTTTTTCTGCTGTTTTCTTTAAATATACGTGCCATATTTTTTTTCTTTTTTTTTCTATCGTCCGAAATATGCCAAATAGGAATGTTAATGTTGTCTTCCTTAAAATGTAAAGTCAAATGCTAATTGAGATGTCTATCTACTTGACAATGACAATAACAATTTTATTGAGGAGGCCTTAACTCTGAGTGTTATTTTTTCTTCGACATTTACACTAATTTTGACGATGAATTATACTGTACATTCCAGTGACGTTTGAGATTATAGATTCGATCGAGATAATGGGATGGAAAGAGATAATGCCAAAGGGAAAGTTTTAAGTTACTGCTAACGACTAGTTGTTAAAGTAAGAGATTTTCTTACGACTCGAGACATTACAAAGGGTATCGCTAATATTGTTCGTACAACGTAATGATACGATGATTTAATGGAGATGAGGAGAGGTATACAATGCAAGAAATACATGTAAGAGACAGAAAAAGGTGGAGAAAGGAGAAGACATGTGAAGCAGGGAAGTGATATGTTCAGTGCTATATCACTGGATTTGGCCCTGCCATGAACTCAATGTTTTGGTTTCTTTAGATTATACATGGCAATTAGATTTTCTCTTTTTTTTTTTTTTTTTTTAGAAATTTTACTTTCAATAACAAGTGTTCCTTTGGGCTCTTCTAGTACGATTTAAGCGAAACTCTGCCAGCGGCTCGCTAGACGTGTGTTGGGAACAGTTTAGCACCGATATCAATCAAAATATAATTGCTCATTTATCTGTCTTTTAACTTGTTGGTTTTTCTTTCTTAAATGGCAATAGTTCGATTGCAACAACAAAGGTAATAGAATAAGTCATAAATGACAATGGCACTAACAACTTAATAAGAAACCAAACATATATCCGCGGTGCGAAGCTTCGATCTTACAAAAACTGTAATACTTTCCAATCTAATACAGTCTTTATAAATATTCTCATGGCGTGTCGTACGTATTAAGGACTGTGTTGTATTCGTCTGCGTTTGGATATTAATTAATAGTAGGTGTAAACGCTGCAGCTACTAATGATCGAATGATACAATGTCTAGTGGACAGTCATAAGAGCTTCGTCTTAAAAAGACTCTCAAAGTACGTGGATGAAGATTCACAAACGGATAGTAAGAGTTTGTGCTTCGCTGTGGAATTTGATTTTTTTATACAGCGATTTTACGGATTGCATCGCGCGCATCGATTCATCGAATGTCAGATATTTCGGTTTTACTGCCAAAGATTTTGATTAATTGATCTTCATAATCATCTATGTTGCGCTTCATGAGCTCCATGCACGGACCGAGTAGACGTTCAAATGCTTCGACATCCAAGACTGAAAATAGACGATTCTCTTACAGCACTCCTACTTTTTTGCAATACTACATAGAGTATATGTTAATCCTCCTACATCACTTATTCTTTGTATAGCTTTTTTTTTCTTTCAATAATTCACTAAAAATTTCTTATTAAATCAAATCAAGTAAATTATACATTTTTTAAAGAGAACAAAAATATATGACATGAAAAAGTTTTATGTTTCTCGAGAACATGTAAATAGTAAATGAATTATCTATATGTTGAAGAATTTACCTTCATTAATAGTAATAGCAGTAGGAATAATAATGAGAAAGTCTTAATATATTTACATACTACAAATAAAAAAAAAAATAATTTTGAAAACATCTACTAGAGGAGGATTATAGAAAAATTATCTTTAGAATGTAAAAATAAATAAAATGCTAAACTCACAGGCTAGTTTCACGGTGCCGACAGCATATGCAGAAGCTGCTCGTGGTTTATGTGTCACTAGTGCTAATTCTCCCAAATAACCACCACCCGGTATGCGATTTACCTAAATAATCGAATTTTCTTTTATAATACAAATATACTTTTAATAGATTGCATTTGTGTTATTAATTTGATTTAATCTCACCTCTACTTCCCGTCCGTTATCTCCTAAAATCGTAATTCTAACTACACCTTGTTCAACGAAGTACATACCATCAGCTATATCACCCTGTTTAATAATTTGATTTCCATCACTGAAGTGTTTTGGAACAAGAGCATCGGCTAAATTCATTCGCTCGTAACGCTGTAACAATGTGAAATTTAGAAATATTAAAAAGTGAACGGAATTAGTATGTAACTGGAAATGACTATCCTTCCAATTTTGAGCACGTTTTTTTCAAAACTACAGATTTCGTAATAGGCAGTCGTGATGATATGCTAATTTCGTTTGAAGCAAAAATTGGCTTTACTACTTTGCGCAAATTTAGATAATTTAAAATTATTATAGTTTGCAGCCTTAAGATTTTCATTAATATTATTATTTATAGTGAAAATTATTTTCTGCTTAACACAATATTACATTTACACGAAAACTCAACAATAAATGTACACGAAAAATTCCCATTGAACCAAATCGCACTGTTATTTCATACTCCGTGGCGAAAAAATACCAACATTCAGCCTTCAAGACTAGAATACTCTCTTAATGAAATTCTATGAAATAAACTAAAACGTTCACTAAGTTGTCTATTCAATTGTCATTAACGTTTTTTAGCATTTACATCTTTATATAATCTTTATGAGCACAATTAATAAAATGAAATATTATTTACCTCAAGCGATTTCAACATTGGAACTTTGTTAATGAGATCCTCGTACATTTTACGTTTCTTGTAAGCAGACTTAAGAAGTATACGCCGGAAAGTCTGTCTGTCCATGGCCCATAAAGTGCCAGGACTAATGGCTTTGACTGTAGCAGCCCTAGGCATATTATATAAAAGAGCTAGTTCACCAAAAGCACCGCTGTTGTCATAAGTGTGAATCAACATGTCTTGAACGTACACCTCGAATTTTCCCCTGCACAAAAATAATGGCATAATTATAGAATATTCTTTTGCATCGTGATTTAAATCGCTTCTTTTACACTTCTAGCATTTCAAATAATGAATGTGTGATTTACTATTGTCAGCTAATAATTTAAGTGCTTTAGTTGTAAAACAATAATTAGACTAATATCACAAGTTGCTTAATATTTTAAAGTTATAAAATACTGAAATTTTAATGAACAATTTAGTGATGCTAAACTGGAAATTTAATTTTAACCACTTCAAATTATCGAGTGGAAAAGAAGCGCAAAAACATCGAAATAAATGAAGATTCATACTTTTCAATAACATAAAAATTATCTCCATCGTCACCTTGCCGAATAATAAATTCTCCAGCTTGAGTAGTCTTTTCGAACATTGCATCGAGCACACCTGCCATTTGTTCCTGAAACACAAATATTGCAAGAATACTTTAGTTTTCCAACTGAAGCAGATGTTTGCATGCTGGTGTTCTGAGAAAAAATAGATTCAAAATTCCTTTGTTTAGTGACAAAGTTGAGTAGAGAAAGATACTTTAATATTATCACATAGTTTTACCGTTCCTAAAATAATTGCACGTCGTAAACTTCTTCTTGCCATCATTCTTAATGACAGATAATTATTCACGCATAATTTTTTTTTAACAAATTATTTCATTTTAACAACTACTCAGCTCGTCTAACGCTAAATTAGAAAATAATTATGATTTTGAGACAATAACAAATAATCTTAAGGGATTAACACATTTTATGAAAATTATATTGTAGAATCATTTCTATCGTACATAAAAGTAAAAGCTTAACGAGTGTTTTTTAACGACCGTAAACTGTATACATATGTACCGACCGAAAGATGACGATATTCATATTTTTTATAATTTATATGAGAACATGTCTGATAAAAACAAGTACCGGTGAAGATTCAAACTACGAATCACGGAAAAAGTTCATATGATTATAGCATTGCTATGCAACACAGAAAGGAGGATATCCACGGCATTGGAATAAAAAGTAGCGCCTACGGGCAACGTACGAAACCTACGTCGTTATTTAGATCAAGACATTCAATTTAAAAAAAAATTGACTCCCTTACTTGAAGGAAAACTTGATAAAAGCTTAATTGAAAATCAGTGACTTTCTATACACGTCTGTTTCTACTTCCATGTTTTAAGCATCGGGAATAATCAACTCGGCCTTTTTTCATACATCTTCCCATTTCCCTTCAAGTAAGAAAGTTAATTTTTTTTTAATTAAACATCTTTTCATACTATAAATGATGTAAGTTTCATACGTTACCTTTACAATTTTATTAAAGGCAAATATGGGAATTCTCCTTTGTTATATTGTCTATAACCAAGCTTACCTTATCTAGGGAACGGAAGAGAAGAATATTTCTGACGCTTTCGCCGAGCCGCTGTCGCTGCTCATCACTTTTCGGATGGACAATCTGAAAAAAAAAAAAGGATTCGTTTTAACAAATAGCAATAGTTACCCCAAAATTTGTTAAAAAAATTGTAAACAGGTACTAAATTTATATATATATATATATATGCTAAATTCCTCTTACTATAAAGATAATTTTTTTTTTCAATTTCTTTAAGCTAAAAATTTTGTTTAGCTACGTAATAATGATATTATATTATTCAAAGTAAATATTAATCATATTTTATACCACAACACATAATATCCCTTTTACGCAAATTACGTGCCAAAATGTAATAATATCATTGAATTTCACCGCAGGCTGCCTTAAAAGTGTTTTAATGGCATTGTAAAGACGTTAAATTCTACTTGCGACAAATGATTTCAATTCCCATCGCAAAAACGAAGCTCGGCCAACTTTTTTTTGTTGCGTAAATCAACAAAGCTGGAAAGGCATACGTTTTATACTGCAATTCAAACCCACCGTTTATTAGCAAAAAAAGCACCGACACGGTGCATATATTTATCAAGCTAAGTGAAAAAGCACGTTACGCACATAAATTTATCAATATTTACACGCCAACAGGTGCCATATATATATATATATATATATATATTTTCCACACTTTTCGAAATCATTTATTTTAAAATCACATCGAGCAAAATAACGCAAGGAAAATTAAAATGATACACCAGAGGCAGTATCGAACACGTTCGTATTATACAGGTGTATCGTAATTCCAACGGTAGCCGTGCATCAATTTCTAAATGGAAGAAAAAGTCGAGCGCGCGCCGCATTTAGCGACAAAGGCAAAGAATATGACCCTCGGCGTTAATCTAAGCACAAAAAGTCGAAAGCTATACACGTATAAGAGCGCGTTATCTGCGGTTGATCAACAGCGCGAGTAAAAAGAGAGAAAGCCAAGCTCAGAGGAGATGCGAGGCACATCCGCGCAGAGTCAGAGGAGTTTGTTATACGCATACGCAAGCAGATAGAGAGAGATAGAGAGAGAGAGAGAGATTTTTCGGCGTGCAGGCATTTATTTGTCTCGCCACCTTGTTCCCCAGCACTCTTTTGTACACACACAATATAGCAGCAGCAGCACCAGCAGCAGCAACACAAGAGTACAGTCCTCCACTATATATCTATTTATCTCTTTCTCCCGCTACATAGGCATAATATTTTCCTTTTTGCTCCATACCTGAGCGGCGCACGGAGAGAACACGGCAGCATCAACGGATAGCAGGTTCACAGCTTCTCTCTCTCTCTCCGTGCACAGTAGCTCTTCTCTATATATAACATATTACCGGAATATTTCATGCCCAGGTTATTGAACACGTGCTCTGACGTCATAAAGGTGAATTGCACGCGTCGTCGGGCAAAGCAAAGAGCCTCTCTTTTACAAGCTCGACCTAACACACACACACACACACACACAAACATTTGCACAAGCCTCGCACGTATAATACTTCAATGCTGCATACATATGTATACGATACACGTGCAGAATCGAGGGAGGACAGAGGGCGGAGGGCAGAGGGAGAGGCATAGAATGAGAAAGAATACCATGCCGTCCTCTGCTCACTGGGTAACTTTCAAAAATTTTCATATTTTCCTCCCTCTGTGAGTGAGCGCGTGTCTCTCTCTCACTCTGTGTGTATGTGTGTGTGTGTCCATGAGTGCGCGCGCGCTCTTTTCTATATACTATATACCAGTGGCCAGAGCGAATTTCGATGAAAGGCGCGGGGGCGCAGATGCGGAAGGTTGAGAGAAAGAGAGACGGGATGATAAGCTCTCGCTATGCTCTCTGCGCTATATATAACGAGGAAAAACTTTCGTTCTTTTTTTTAACGACGACAGAGAGAGGGGGGGGGGGGGGGGGGGGAAGAGCCGAGCCTAGCAGCGATCGCGCTCCAATTTTCTTCATCTAATACTCTCGCTTTTTTTTCCCTCCTCCGCCTCTCCTCCCCCTTTTTTATTATATACATGTACACCTTCGTACACAGATACACACACGCACACGCACACGCACACAGTCGCATATCGCACATATATCGATCAGCCGGTAAATCGAAATATGTAGACGCTCTCACGGGAGCAAGAGAGAGAGAGAGAGCGAGAAAGTGAACGGAGGGTAAACATGGCGCCGAAATTATCGAGCGTATCGTATGTGAGAGAGAGAGCGAGAGAGAGAGCGAGAGAGACAGCCCCTGACGTAACGCGGAGAGAGAGAGAGAG
>UELV01153849.1:0-21143 GCA_900490015.1 Megastigmus stigmatizans
AAACTATTGTTTAAACTGTTTTTTACGTCAATCTGATCTCGGATTCGAAAAGAGCGGACCCAAAAACGTTACGAAAGATGCTTTGCAATAATATTAAATTACTAATTCGATATAAAGTATTAGGCCGAAACTAGTGACGAGTTTTGGTCAAGTTGGGCATTAAAGGGTTAAACATTAAACTTTCCTTAACAAAAAAGTTAAAAAAACTGAAAATCAAAAAGTAATTTTGTAAAATAAAACAAAAGAGAATCAATGAATCTTAAAATTAATTTTCAACCGTCATGCGACAATAAAACTGAGTAAAAAAATATTTATACTTTCAAATTGGTACATTCGTTCTCGAGATATAGAGGTACATATACATACATACGTATACACATACGCACAGGCACCAAAATAAATAGTCTCCAATCTATTCAATTTTTGTCCTAAAAGTCTTAAAAAATGTTAAGCATTTTTGAAAAAAAAACATTTTTTCACACCGATATAAAGCTTCAGCTCTGAGGAAGCAATATATTGTTCCAAACATTTACTGATATCTAAAAAACAAAATAATAAACTATTAAGCTTTATTAATTAGCTAATCTTTTTCATCTAATTGCATTTAAAATGTGGCTGACAAAGAATATGTGTCGCAATAAAATATTGAACTATAATAGAACATCGCGTTTATTAGGTATAGAAGCATAGGTTTTAAATAATTACGTGTAAAAAGGTCGAGCAAAGCAAAGAATCTTTTTATGTCTTTAAAATGATCTATTCGAGAGGTCCGGGATTAAGGTGTAACAGCTAAGGGTTTCGCTAATTTTTTTCATCTAATTTCATTTAAAATGTGGCTGGCAAAGAATACTTTTTGCAATAAAATACTGAGCTCTAGAACATCAAGTTATTATTAGGTGTAAAAATTTAGGTTTTCAATAATTGTGTATAAAAAGGTCGAGCGTAGTCAAGAATATTTTTATCAATTAAAATGTTCAACTCGAGGTTCAACTCGAGAGATTCGGGTTTATGGTGTAACAGCTGAGAGTTTAGCTAATTTTTTTCATCTAATTGCATTTAAATGTGACTGTCAAAGAATATTTTTCGTAATAAAATGCTTAAGAAGAGCATCGATTTATTGTGTGTAAAAGCGTAAGGATTAGTTAATTTTTATTGTATCTACCTTGCGTCATTTAGAAGGTTTTATTTTCATTCGGATTTGTACACTTTTACTTTAGGCTATTTTGTTTAGAAATCTGAATTTTTTGACATCATTGAAATATATGTATATAACACGTAAATTAAAAATTAAAAAATATATCAGTAGCGTTTTTTATTACATAATGAAATACTGATATATCTTTGAAGTAGTAACAGTATGATATCATTCTAAGGACCTTTGATATGCTCTAACTTTTATAAATAAGTATAAGTACTCTTTAAATCTTTTTGCGATTTATCGTCAGTTCGATGGAAGAGTGTTTTCTTAAACTTTAGTTCTGAAAAGGTTCTATCTTAACTTTTCACTTTGTAAAAGGTTCTATCAACTTTTCACTTTAAAAAAGATTATACTTCTATCTCAACTATTTAGTTTTGGTTTTTAAGTTCTATCTCGCGAACACGTGTTTTTCTTTAGTGACAATTAATATACGAAAAATCTATTTTTTCATCCAGAAAGTTTCTAAGGGATCCTTGAAATGAAGTTGATTACCTATAAGTTAGTTAAATGGATTTTAAATCGGGAAATAATGGCCATTTAAGACATGGGAAAAATATATATAGATGTTTCGGGGATGTTCATAACTCGATAACTAAAAAAAATTATTGAATACTCCAAAAACTGAAATATAAGTAGAAAATGCGACCTTCAATTTGAAAGGTTGATCGAATTCTTTATAGCTCCATCCATTCAAAAATAAGGAAAACGTCTCAGTATCCGGACACGACCCTTTATCGGAACAAAATCGTTAACAATTCTTTACGATTTATGTTTTTTACAGCATTCTAACATTCAAATTAATTAGCGATAAAATAGTATTTTAGTTCTAGAGTTTTGCAGTTTATTTTATATCCTTAAAAGTTATATCTAAAAAATATAATGCTTGAAAACGTTGCTCAGGTACTTTAATGTTTCCCATATAAAACGTTCGAGTATCGGTATAACATTGTATGTATATTATATATCACGTTTCTCTTATAAACGTTTGAAAATTAGATACAATATTGAAAAATAGTGCATTTGGTTATCGAAATCATTTAGGTATCAGTAAGAGTCAATATAGTCCTCGCGTAATAATAAAACAATGTATCAAGTTCAAGGTGTATATTGACTTTCACTGATACCTAAATGATTTCGATAACCAAATGCACTATTTTGCAATATTGTATCTAATTTTCAAATGTTTAGAAGAGTTTATGCAATAAACTTGATACATTGTTTTAAATATGGAAAATAGAATAAGGATTTCGATAAGTCTACAATAGTTAATACACAATATATTATAATTATAATGACTTAAAAATATAAAAATATACTTTGTACATTATGACGTTCGAATGATAACATAATGCTTCTTAAACCTTTATTATAGATTTATTATTCCATACCTACAATCAAATCTCGAAAAATATTGTCTTTATTAAATATTGTTATCAGCAACACAGTTAATAAAAAATAAAACAGTTTTGTATGTTGGGAAACTTTTATCTTAATTTGAAACAAATTAGTTGTGCTAAATCTGAATTAAAGATGAAAATAAATGTTAAGTTCTGAATGAATCAATTTATTTTTAAATTGTATAGTTTCAAATTTTTTCACAATAGTATAGAAGGGCTTGAATACCAGTATGTTAGGCGTCTTAAGCTTACACAAAAGTAAGTTCCAAGGAATTAATTGAGAAATGAGATAATAATTATGATTAAAATATATATGCCAATAAAATTTCTAAATATTTAGGTTATATAAATATAAATTTGATATATTGATAAACGATACACTTAATTGTTTTTGATTTTTCACTAAATATAATCCTAAAATGTTTGTATATTAAAGGAATGTCAGCTATTATTACCACATCTACTTAAAAAAATATAGTTAAGGTATATTGTTAATTAAAAACCTTTTCTTTAATAATTCTTCCAAGCAATATTATAAATTAGTGTATTTACTTGCATCAGTTTATTGACGTATTTCTTTCAAGTATATATAAGTTTAATGATACGTTAAACAAAAATTACCTAATATCTAAAATATAATTATTATACGCATTAAACTCTTGAATAAATAATGGAATTTTTTCACTCCGGCCGCGAAACTCGCCTTTTTGTGAAACCTTTTGTTAAAAGAGCCTGTTTTTCGCGCACATCGTGGTAAAATTAATATATTTCGATACTAGTGGGTAAAGCAGGTGATTCGCTCTGGCGACAAATTACACCCGTGCGAGGTTCACCTGCTTCGCGCACATGTGTCGAACCATATTTTTTATAAGTGAGTCTGTAAAACTCGTCTCTAGATGCCTTTTTAGCGTTGGTTAAGCAACCAATTTGTTTTTTCATGAGTGCGTAAAGTAAGCAGTTTACGCATTGAGTGCGTAAAGTAAGCAGTTTACGCATTGAGTGCGTAAAGTAAAACAGTTTGCGCACTAGCGAAAAAAACGGGTACTTTATGCACATTAAACAGGCACCTAAAGTCGAGTTTTTCGCACTCAGTTATAAAAAATATAGGTCGATAATTGAGTGCGAAGCAGATGAACCTCGCACGGGTGTATTATCATCCTCGCTTCGCTCGGGTGGCTAATTACACCTGTGTCAGAATCACCTGTTTCGCGCACTAGTATAGAAATGCACTATTTTATAGAAGACGATGATCACTGGCGTGAGCGCTAAATGTACAGCTTTTCATTTTATGGATCCCTGTGATACTTTAAGATCATATTTTCGATAACCTTGTAGATAAAGACTAAGATAGAGACACAATATCTCGCGCACAAAATTGAAATGAGAATTTTCAGGGTGGCATTTGAATTCACGTCTGCCTCACTAAAAATTTCATCGTTTCTTTTCATTCTCCAAACTTTCTTTTTGGAATAACGTTTCCGAAAATATCCAACAATCCCAGTATCCGCAAGAATATAGATTATAGTTTGCACCTTCTCAAAATATGGAGATCCAGATTCAATGAAGTATTGATGATGCCAACAAGCGAATGGATCCTTTGCTACCTTTATTTCCGAGATCTTAGACATAGTAGATGTATAATACCACTCATGCATAATACAAATAACATTTTTCTTGGTGCGCAACTGTTCTATACATGCACTTATATTTTTTTCCAGTATCATTTTTTCCCTTATCTTGATGGCGTATGGATCCTCGTAGTAGTCAAGGCCTAGTATAAACGAAGATTTAATTGCTCTTAACGATAATTTAGATTCGTATATTTGTCGAGCTGTATCCAATGGCACTATATTATAAGTGAATTTGAAATTTACGATATCTAAGTAGAAATCGGTGGTATACTTCATTGCTATGACAGCGAAGCATAGAAAAAATATATTCTCGTACATACTGTCTGGGAGATTTTCAGCTGGCAGCCCTAGCAGTTGCACTACTACGTTAAAAATATTCCAGTAGCGACCATTGAATTTCAGTAATTTTTTCAAACAAACTATACTTTATCGTTGTAAATAAGAAATAAATAAGTCACTACACTTCTTTCAAGGTAATGCGAATCCAAAACCATTTCTGTACCTGCCATTATGATTACAGCTGGATACTGGCACGTTACATTTTTAATTACATTGTAGTATGCAGATATGATTCTTGGATGATCTAGTGTATAAATAGTGAGGAGATACGTCGTATTAAAATTGTTAAGGATATTTGGAAATTTCGCATCAAACCAGTTGAAGTCTTCATCTTTGGAGTGTAAAGTCTTTTTTTCGGCGAGAATTTGAAATTTTTTTATAAAAACCAACAGCAAATACAGAGATCTCATGTTTAGGAAATATTATTGAGTCCCGACCAGGCAGCGTTAAACTGTCCCATATAAGTTATTGATAACAGAAACTACCATTTAATCAATATTTAAAGATACATATTGATTTCCATTTTCAACGAGTTTCTTCATTTACCTGGAAACAAGATCATACTGTGACATCTACTATATAGCAAGCTTAATCACTTTTGTCATCAGTAGTACATCATATAGTATATGAGTGTTGAAAATCACAGGCATATAGAAAATTAGTTTTGCCTAAGTACAGATTTTTTTCAAAAGGATTGAGCAAAAATACTCCTGAATAGTAAAAAAACCTCTGCCAATTCATTGGCACATAGTTTGCTCAAATTTAAATGATTCGTTGCAATATTTAAGTAATATATAATTCAAAAATAAATTAAGTCCTATAATTACCTATACTTTGAAATTTATATTTTTAAAAATAATACAAGAACCATGCAATAAATTTTAATGAATAACAAGCTCGCTATGCTTGCATTGTAACACACTGCATTGTGTATTTCATTTGTTTAGTTAATAAATTTTTTAATAATTATAAAATATTTTATTTTGAATAAAATAAAATACAATATATGAAAGTAATTATACAAAATTCATAAATAACTAAGACACAATAACGTAACCTTTAAAACTTCAAAAATACAAACCTTTTCCTAATTAAAATTTCAAACAAATAAATATTTATTTAGGTATAACATATAAGTTTTATTACTATTAAAAATAGAAAATATACTTTTTTAAAACTGATATTGCTAATTACTTCAAAATTTAATTCCATGATTTATGTTTATAGTACTTATTATAAATATTAATAAATATTAATAAAAATTGACAAATAAATTAATCAATTATAACTTAACATGTTAAACTATTATTTTTGAAAATAACATAATAATTACGCAATGAATTCTATTGAATAAGGTCTAAAATTATAGTTAATTAAATTATAAATTATAGTTAACAAAATACTCTTTCAAACATGTATTTCAAAGTTTTTATTAATCTCATTAATGCAACGTTTGAAGTACAAATATCAAAATCTGTCTATAGTCATTCCTGAACATATTCCTATAAAGTTATTTGAAAAAAAAAAGTTTTAAATTTTTACAAAGCTTCCTATGAAGAAGTAAAAGAATTTTTACAACTTTTAAAACTTGAATTTTTGAGAAAAAAAGTTATACGATTACTGAATGTATATAAAATATATTTTTTAACAATAACCGTTTGACAGTATCACTTTTTTAATGTTTTTTCTATGAGTTTTCAAATCGTAAATCACTGTTGCGAGAGAGAGTATTTAGCAGATCTGGAAAAAATGTGATTATAAAAAGGTAAGGTAAAATAAAGAAAAGTTTTCTTCGACATACAAAATCATTTATTCATATAAAAGGACACTTTATACTAGAACGTACTGTCTTAATTCTAGCCTAAGGTTTCCGCAGCTGGGATAACCGAGTTGCAGCCGACTTGCTCATTCTTCGACTATCACATATCATATAATATGCAGCGATCCGTGTGTATGTGTGTGGATTAAAAGTCGCGTTATACAAAAAGACAGATTGGTCGTCGTTGAATAATGGCTCTTACAAAGTACAATAAAAGTAATAAAAGAGACCAACCATGTCGTAACGCTCTCTCGACGCTCAATTATAAGGTGTTTGCTCGATCGCGTCCTTTCGACGATGTATACAAAATTCACCTTTCACCCATCCTCCGATCTTTTCCCCATTTTTTTCTTCTTTCTCTTTTTATATAAATGTTTCATTACACATGTCGCTATTTTAAACACACTCGATACACTTAAGTTGCTTATTTTTTTTTCTTTATATTATAATTATTATAAACCGCTATGCTTGGGCGTATAAAGATATAAATACTATAAACGATTAGTCGCTAAAAAGGGACGTTTATCTTTTCAAGTGGCTCCAAAGCCGGCTCGCATGGATTTGCCTCACAGTACATTATTATATATGAAAGCCACGCGAATTCAGAGTGAGAAATTGCATAAGAGATAACTAAGGACTAAATTAGACGGAGAACGTGTCCCCTCGCGACGACGACGACACGACGCGAGCCGGTTTTGGTGCTTCTCAATGGAAGGCTGAAGATTTGCTGATTGAGCAAAATGTACAAGCGACAGCCCGTCCGAGCGTCCAAGCGATAGAAGCTACAAAAACGATTATTATTCAACTCATATATCTGTTTCTTGGCACAACTTTATAAAGCCGTTGCTCGGTCATCACCCAAATGAATGAAAACTTAGTTAACTGCTCGAGCGAAAATTATAAGCTCGGATCGCATAAAGAACAGTAAAGAAAAAGCTTCTATCGGTCGAACGGCTCGGAAAAGTTGTTTTTTTTTTCCTTTCATCTCTTGAACAAGGAGAAAAAAAAAGTTATCGAATGCACAGACTACAGGCTGCTCTCCTTTAGGAAGACTGGACTTCAATCTTCCTCTTCTCTCCTAATTATTCTTTTATCTTTAATGTAAAAGAAAAGAAGAAAATATCTCGGATTCTCGAGTCTCGGAGAACTCAACCGCTGGACACGGGAACTTGAGACTGGAGAATTCGAATAATATCATCGTAATTACATTAAATATTTCCTTCGCTTTTTCTATAATTTGAAATAATAACCGCTTTAGAGAGAGAGTTAATTGCGCTGTTTAAATGCCATTAAGAGATTATTACAGAGTATAAAGGATCGTATAAATGTATATATTTATATGTATTTATATTTATGTATATATCCGTGTGCGTATACATACCTACATTATTAATAAATGTGTTTTTAGTAATGTCAGCTCGCCGGAGAAGCAAGTAGTTCCTTTTTAACACTTGGTCCTCCGTGCGAGCCGCGTTTTTTGAGCTTTGAAATTGCGCGTACGTTTTTTTGTCAAATTTTTTTTTTCTTATAATTCTTTCATACTTCCATCGCATATTGTTCTTATTTCTTTTTTTTTTCTCTCATCATTTATCTATATTGCTCGCTAAAATTTGCTTTTTTTTAATATTACAAGTTTGACAAATATTTACATTATAAAGGAGAAACATTTTATACTGTAGTTTATAACGTTTCTTTACTTATATTCGTTTAAAATTGAAGTACGACGCCCCGACCTTGTCTCAAGGCAACGTGTTAATTAAGAACTTTAAGAAAAGAAAGCATATCGTACCCTGAAAACTGTGCAAAAATCGTGACTTGCGCTGTGCTGCTTCACAGTTGAAAATTTTCTGTTTAATATTATAAGTGGAAGAACGCACTTTTGCAAAAGCTTGTGCAGCTAAATTTTATTTGTTCAATATTAGATCCGAAATTTCTGTTTAAGATTGAACAAATTATTTAGCTGCAACGTGTACCCAAGTGGTTTCCCGCAAGTTCATTCTTTGTTCAAAAAATCTGGCAACGTGATATGGCTGCATGTTATCTTTGATTTCTCGTCGATGCCGTTGATGTAAATCGGTACAAACGAAGGCACAGTCGTAAGTCTTATATATTCATGAGAATATTTACCTTCATAAAATTGTGCTTGTAATTGTATTATTACCGGTACAGCGCAAGATTTTTCCTTCACTTTCTTTCTTCCTTATATTATACTTTACATCTTCGTTCTTCAATATTTATTTAGCCGTTATAGTTTGGCACCACAAAGTCGTACGCTCACATTCAAACATCAATCCGCTTCCACTTCTTTATATATAATATTTATGTATAAATTTATATATATATGTATAAAACAATAAAATATATATAAACGTTTACGTTTTGGCCACTCAGTTCGCGATCGCCTATTTAATAATTGTCTTTGTCTAAGGCGACTTATATTAGGTAGTTTTAATTTGTTTCACTCACTCATTTATTCTTTCACGTAATTTCCATCGCACACTTACGCTCTCATTCTTTTTTTGTACAACGCACGCACTGTTTTCATGTTTTATGTCGTAGTACTTTTTTATTTATATATAAATCTTCAACATCATATGTTGGAAGATTAAAGTTTGTTTTGATTGAACCACGACTGGATGGCTCATCTCCTTCGTTTTCTGGCAGCAGCATGAGCTATCATCTCCTTCAGCATTGGGCTCGCCGAGCAAGCCTTAGGCTCACATTTCATTTTACCATCACCTCCGCACCTAGGCAAAGAAATCATATTATTCAAATTTAGCTCTAAATATGAATATTTTTTTGATAAATAAGTTTAAAATAAATAGAATAAGAAACTTACGTGCAACCCATGCAAGGTCCAGATTTTGACTTTATATCTTCACCAACTCTGTACGCTTTGTTTCCAACTTGACATCCGCCTCGGAACGCATGCCCTTTGTATGCGTGGGACAAGAAATGTGGCGGCACAGTCGTTGTTGTAGTCGTCGTCGTCGTTGTTATATTGAGAGACGTGGCCATAGAGACTGGACATTCATACCTCGGGCAACAGAATCCACCAATTGGCTCTTCGTGGCATCCAGGAATTGGCGGTGGGCAACTTTGTTGTAAACAAATAATATCACTACGGAAGCAGAAGCAGAAATCGCAAGGATCATCGCGGGGAATCTGTTGAGCTGACATGTAAATCTTGCCACCATATCGGCATGTGCCAGGACCATAAACGGCCTGATCATCGTAATCTTCTGGCTCTGTATCATCGGCATCGAATGGATTCTTGATGTCTGCACCATCAGGTGGGAATACGCTCTCGTCATCAGTTTCTGGCTTTTGTTGATCTGGGAACTGGGGTCGTGTGTGAGGTCTACTGGTTTCAGGCCGTAAAGTAGTTGTATATGGTTCGATTGGCTGTTGTTCATCGACGGTATGTGAACCTGGCAGAATTGGTTCTTCAGTTTGTTGAGCATCAATATGATATTGATCCTCTTCGGAAGGTGTTGCTTCGGATGGTTCAGTGCTACTTGGTTCTTCTTGTGATACCGTTGCTTTAGTACCTTGTTCTTGAATCTCATGCGAGGGTGTGGTCTGCGACTCACTAATAGAGGTGCCAGTTTCAGGCGCTGGTTCTTCCGATGCAGCAGTTGGTGTACTGTGCTCAGTTTCGCCTGATTTTTCACCAGGTGTAGATTCGCTAGACGATACGTCTGGAATAGAGGCTTCTGCGGGTGTAGTCTCCTTTTCACCCTCGACGGGTGCTTCTTCACTACTCGATGCATTTTCAGGTGCCATGAGTTCTTTGTCTGGAGTTTCTGCAGGAGTCTCTTCACCTTGCTTTTCTGGGAAAGCTTCAACATTTGTTGATTCCACTGTTGTTGATGGTTCGGGCGAAGATTCTTCTTCTGTTTTGGCTTTTGTCGTAACTTCAGTCTCACCTGCTTCAGTGGTAGAAGCTGTTTTATCGCTATCTGCAATGGCTTCGACTGGAGTTTCACTTGGCTGTACAGTTTCTTGATCTACACTAACAGACGCTTCTGAAGACGAGGCACTAGGTTCTTCTGATGTAGATGCCACAGGTGTAGTAGTGTCCGTAATTTCTTTTTCACCTTCTGAGACTTCGGACGGTTCAGATACTTCAGATATTTTAGTTTCAATTATTGGTGTTGATGTAACATCAGTAGATTTGGCCGTTACTTCTTCAGCTTCCACAGGCTTAGAAGATTCTTCTACAGTCTCAGTAGGCTTAGAAGTTTCTTCTACAGTCTCAGTAGGCTTAGAAGTTTCTTCTACAGTCTCAGCAGGCTTCGAAGTTTCTTCTACAGTTTCAGTAGGCTTAGAAGTTTCTTCTACAGTCTCAGCAGGCTTAGAAGTTTCTTCTACAGTCTCATCAGGCTTAGAAGTTTCTTCTACAGTCTCAACAGGCTTAGAGGTTGCTTCTACAGTCTCAGAAGGCTTAGAAGTTTCTTCAACAGTTTCAACAGAAGTTTCAGTTGGTTTTGTTGTAACACTGGGTTCAGCTGCCTCGGTTGCAACTGCCTCAGTTGCAGCTGCCTCAGTTGCAGCTGCCTCAGTTGCAGCTGCCTCAGTTGCAGCTGCCTCAGTTGCAGCTGCTGGCGTGACAGGTTCTTCACTTATTGTCTGTGATTCTTCGCTGGTCTCTTTGGGACTTTCAGTTGATTGCTCTTTCGGTTGTTCTAGTTTTTCAGTGGTACTTGCAGTCACCACGTCTGTTGATTCTGTCTTACCTTCATCTGGATGTGATTCAATTGGCGTTTCTTCAGAAATCTTTTCCTCTGAAGATGCTGGTGTAGTAGCTTTAGTGCCTTCATCTAATGATGTCATTGGCGATGAACTTTCTAAAGTTGATTTTTCCTCTTCTGATAGCGAAGCAGTTGTTTCTAAATCAGGTGATGTAGATTCATGACTCTCTGTAACCGGTGCTTCTGTTTGTGCAGGTTCTTTGCTCGGTTCTTGAGACGCTACTTCTTCCGGAGCTTTAGTTGTGGCAGGTATCACAGATGGTTCCTCCTCAGGTTTGCCAACAAAAACAGCTACAGTCAAATTCTCTTCTGTCGATGTCGAAGAAGGCGTGGTTATGCTAGTTACTTCAATAGATTTTTCAGTTGGAGTGCTTTCAGTTGCGACCTCTTCCGGTTTACTAACTTTTTCTTCGCTTTCTGTAGTTTCTGAAGACAATGTAGATTGCTTCTCAGCTGCGATAGTAGTGGATTCCATTTCAATTTCTTCAGGTTTAGAAGTAGCTTCGCTAGGTGACACTGTGATAGGTTCCGAAGGTTCTTGGCTTGAAACAGCTGCTGGTACAGTACTTGATTCTAATGTGGTATCTACACTTTCTGGAGAACTAGCTTCTGTAGAAGATAACGCGTGTTCCATTCCAGAATCTTCTGGTTTACTTGTTTCTTCTTCAGTGGTCTTTCCTGCTGTTTCTGGAGTTGTACTCTCCGACGTGTCTAAAGAAGTAAGCTCAGATTCTCCCAACGAAGTTGGTGTAACAGTAGATTCCGATGTTACCTTTTCTTTAGGTTCTTCAACACTTAAAGTTGTTTTAGGCACAGATTCTGGTGTTTCGCTTTCAATAGGTTCTTCAGTAGATTCTGCTTCTGGAACTGACTTTTTGGTACCTGTTTCTTCAGTTTCCTTTTCAGTAGAAATATTTGTTACGGTCGATGCTTCTGGTTCTTCCGATGCGCTACTGCTAATGGGTTTTTCTGTAGATGGCGAAGTTTCTGATGGTACAGAACTAGAACTTTCATATTCTGGGGTAGTAATTTTATCTTCACTCTCTGTTGATTGTTTAGTCATATTTTCTTGGTCTTGTGAAGTTTCGGATGATGGTGAAGATATAGGCTCTAAAGTAGTTTGATCTTTATTTGATACAGTTTCTTCATCTTCGTCAGTGGATTTTACTGATGTTGATTGAGTTGGTTCAGTAGTCACGGAAGCGATTCCTTCTTGAGTTTCAGAGAGTTTGTCCGTTACAGTTGATTGGGTTTCTTCATCAGATTTGCTCGTTATCTCAGGAGATTCAGAAGAAGGTTGCTCTTCTGTAATTTTCACTGATACAGACTCTGTAGATGACATTGGACTACTTTCTGTGGACTCTGATGAACTCACCGTTTCTCCTTCTACAGGAGAAGTGGGAGGTAGCGATTCTTTATCGGATTCAGATTTCACAGGTGTAGATTCTGGAATCTGTGGTTTAGTAGCTGACTCAGTCGGTTCTTCTTCAAGTTTTGTGATACCTTCAGTGGTTATTTCTGAAGTGTGAGTGGATTCATCGACAGATGGTTTTTCAGTTGTGTAAGCCGTGCTTTGTTCTCCATAGGTCGGCGTGTGATGATCGGACATTTGATTATCAGCTTCTAGTTCAACACTAGGTGTAGAGTCACATGTATACATGGGGCAGCAGGAGTCTGTTCCAGAATATACTGGTGTACAATTTGGTAAATCGGAAGGTGGTGGAGAACATTGAATGAGTTCGCACTGCACAATGCTGCTCACGCATCGACAGCTTAGTTGACATGCGTTGGCTGGAGGGATTGCCGAATTGTTAACATACGATTGTCCGTCAACAAGACAATTACCTTCTCCAGGAATACCAGGAGCTGGACGTATTTCAGGTGATATCGGTGTTGTAACTTCGATTTCTGGCGTTTGGCTACTTGGAATCGGTTCTGTAGTGTGACTAGATTCGTCTACCTTTTTAGGTATACCTTCAGTTGATTCGCTTTCTTCAGAAGATTCTTCTGAACTGGATGTTGAAGCCATCAATTCTTTAGTTGGAGATTCTGAAGCCGATGTTGAAGAAGTTGTTGGGGCTGCTTCAGGCAGTTGCGATTCATTACTTTCAGTTATACTTTCAATTGGTTTGACTTCTACTTCAGATTCTGTAGTAGAGATTTCTTTAGTAGTATCTTGATCATTAAGTTTAGTTTCGGATGATGGTACTTCAGTAGGTGATTCTGAATATGCTGGAGCAGCTGGAGATTCCTGAGTTTCTGTATCAATAGGTAATTCAGTTGGAGTTGCAGGTTCTCTTCCTATATCAATCGGTACTTCTGTTTTATCTTCCGAAACTTTCGGTGGTTCTGTGATATCAGTAGGTATTGGCTCACCTTCTTTAGGTGGTTCAGTGGTTAAATCTGCAATTGGCGCTTCAGTAATTTCAGCATTTGGTTCAGAACTTTCATCTGATTTATCCAAAGGCTTCTCTGAAATCTCAGAAGGACCAGTTGATGATTCACTGACATTAGAACTTTCTGTTGTAGATTTACTCTCTTCTGGTGTTTGAGTTTTTTGCTCAGGTTCAATTGTAGCCGGTTGCTGGTTATCGCCTGTAATACGGTCCTCGATTTCACCTACCGGTTCGGGTTCTTCGCTGCTAATCGACGGCTTAGTTGTTGTAGATTTCTCTGTAGGTTCTTGTTCATCAACTGGTTTTTCTGTTGGTTGACTTGCAGAAGTTTCTTCTGGTATTTCTGTTGGTTGACTTGCTGAAGTTTCTTCTGGTATTTCTGTTGGTTGACTTGCTGAAGTTTCTTCTGGTATTTCTTTAGTCTTCTCTTCTAATTCTGTTGGCAGAGTTGTTGATTCTACCGGAGATTCAGGAGTACCCTTATCTTCCTTAGATTTATCTTCATCAACCTTTTCTGTAGTAATCGACGGTAATTCTGAATGATCATCTTTAATTATAGAAGAGGTGGTTGATTCTACTGTTGATGTAGTTTCACGGCTTGGTTCAGTGTCATCTAATCTGTCTTTTGGTTTTTCTGACGTTGATTGATCTAATGTAATTGGTGCCTGAGTGGTAGACTGCTCTGATGATGGTTCATTAGTTACTGCTTCTGCAACTTCTACTCCTGTCGAATCCCTTTCTGCACTTGTAGTATCAATTACCTTTGTTACATCTTCCTCTGTAGGTAAATTAGTAGGAGTTATCTGCTCAGTACTGCTTTCTGCACTTGTTGTTTTAGCTGCCGTTAATTCATCTTCACTTGTTTTTTCTTCCGTAGGTACTTCCGAACTGGATTCAGTTGTTTCTTTCTTGTCCTCGGGTTGTTCAGCGCCAGATATTTCATCAATTTGACCCGGCGTTGTCTTCTCAGATGGAGCTTTAGGAGTAATAGAAAGTTCTGTAGTATGTCCTTCTATCTCGGAATCTTCCTTTGGAAGGTCTTCGTATAATGGAGTCGACGGCTGCCTATCTGCTTCAGTACTTGAACCTAGCGGTGGTAAGTAGGTTGTTGGTCCATATTCAGGGCGATCGGTTTGAAGGCTGTCAATACCGTGAGGGATTCCGCTACCAGTAGCATATCCCTGTGTTACTTCAGCATCTGTTACAGCATCCTTATCTTCTGCTTTGTATTCGGGGCCTCTGTCTGGTATTGGTATTCCAGTAGGTCCTTCTTCTGGAATTTGCGGTTCCTCTGAATGATCCTCAGGAATAGATTCTTCAGGAGATTGCACTTCAGTAGTGTGTTGTGATGGCGTTTCGTCAGCACTAGACTTTTCAGAAGCCTCATCGATCTTTGGAGTTGTTACGGTAGGCTCCTTTTCTTCACTGGTCAAAGTTTCAGGAGTTGTTACTGTGCCGATTTCTTCTGGACTCTTAACTTCATCAGACGATGTTGCAGATAGTTCAGTACTTGTTTGTGAAACAGTTACTTCAGCTTCCTTATCTTCAGAGCTTTCTGTTGTTGTTGTTGAACTTTCTGGAATGATTGTTGGAACGGCTTCTTTAGTTTCATTGCCCTCACTAGAACTTGGCGATGTTGACGTTTCCGGCGTTACAGTATCAATTTCTTCTGGTTTTTTCTGCTCTTCGGAAATCGCTGTTGTCGAACCTTCAACATTTATGGTCGTATGAACTTCTTCTGGCTCCTTATCTACTTCGGAACTTGCTGCTGTCGAACTTCCAGTACTTATCGTTGTGCTAGTTTCTTCAGGTTGTTTTTGACTTGCACTTACCGGTGTCGAACTTTCAGCGCTCAATGTCGTAGGAATTTCTTCAGGTTGTTTTTCGCTTGCAGTTTCCTGTGTCGAACTTTCAGCGCTCAATGTCGTAGCAATCTCTTCCGGTTGTTTTTCACCTTCAGTGCTTTCTGTTGAACTTTCGATGCCTATTTCAGGTTCTTCGGATTTTTTGTGATCTTCAGCACTTACTGGGGTTGAACCCTCAGCGCTTACTGTTGCTTCTGATTCTCCCATTTGTTTTTCTCCAGATTCGGCTGCAGTTGTACTTTCTGTGCTAATGGCAGCTACGGTTTCTGGATGTTCATCATCCATATTAGACCGCATAGTCATCAACGTTTCAGGTGTTGTTGCCAAGCCCATTTTCTCGTCTTCGCTAGCTTCACTAGTACTTTCAGTTGTCGATTTTTCAGAAGCTGTAACTGTGCTGATTTCTTCTGGCATTTTATCTTCTTCAGAACTTACTTCTGACGAAGTTTCAGGAGTTATCGTTGTATGTAAGTCTTCAACGCTTAATTCTTTTTCAGTACTGGCTGCTGTCGAACTTCCAGTACTCAATGTTCCTTCAGTTACTTCAGGTTGTTCACCAGAGGTTGTTTCAACTGGACTTTCTGAGCTAACCGCTGCAGGGGTCTCTTTAGTCTTACTGTCCTCTTCGCCGCTTGTAATTGTTGAAGATTCAGCACTAATCGATGTGACCGGTTCACCAGTCTCTTTATCTTCGACCTCTTCTGAAGTAGATTCCACTGTTGTATTTTGCTCAGATTCTGTGGTTACATCTTGTCCAACCGCAGGTTTTTGTGGTTCCGCCGTAGACGAAACTTCTGATTCTGTAATTTCTTTCCTAATATTTTCCTCTGTAGTTGTTATTTCAGAGGTTGGACTAGAAGATTCACTAGACTTTTCAATTTCTTTACTTGGAGTAGTTGTCGGTTCTTCTGGTGATTCCTTTTCAGTTGCCATAACTTCAGGTTCAACAGATTCTTTCTTTTCATCCTCGGTTACAGAAGATTCGGTCAAAGGTTTCTCTGATTCTTCTGCCTGTTTTTCGGTGGTTACTGCACTCGTCGATTCTTCCTCAGTTGTTTCTTTTTGTACAGCAGGAAGTGTTGTGATTTCAGAAGCAGACTGCAATATTTTCGATTCTGTAGATTCTTCAGTAGTTAAAGTCGATTCCGTTATTGGTTTTTCATCTTTGCTGGTTTCTGAAGTGCTTTCTTCACCGACTCTTGAAGAAAGATCAGCTGGTTTTTTTGTTGT
Source organism: Megastigmus stigmatizans (assembly GCA_900490015.1). Lineage (NCBI taxonomy): Eukaryota > Metazoa > Arthropoda > Insecta > Hymenoptera > Megastigmidae > Megastigmus > Megastigmus stigmatizans. The sequence continues at coordinate 16,630 of UELV01153849.1, forward strand.
TATAGAAGATTCTGTTTGCGTTTCATCGCTTTCAGTGGACGCGTTGTCAGCCGCTGTCAGTTCTGATGTCGAGTCAACAGGAGCTGCTTCTGTATCTTTGATTTGTGGTTTCTCCGTAGGCTCGACAGATCTGTCAGTTACCGATTCTATAGTAGTTAGTTTGGCTTCTTCGGGTGTCACTTCTGTAACACTTGCTTTCGTGGGCTCTGATTCAGGAACTTCGTTTCCTATAGGTGATTCTGTCTGGGGTCTACTAGTCGTAGTTATGGGTTCAGGAATAACTTCTTCAGGAATAGCATTGTCTGCTCCAGGGAATGATTCATGTTGCTGAGGTTCTCCTTGTTCAACAGGTCGCTTAGTTTCTTTTTCTACTCCAGCTTCGGTAACATCTGTTGCTATGTTTCCATCTTCTGTAAATGTAAATAAAGTTACTTACTGTGCATGAAAATTAAATCTTTATAAAAAAATTATTTTAATTGTTATCTACAATATTTTTTATGTTTCTGTTTCAGTAATTCAAATATTATTGTACGATGGCCAAAAATTTCCAATCAACTAAAAGCTTCAATAATACAGCATCTTAGTTTAAATAACATTTGTAACGCTGAAGGCTGTCAATAAAATAAATGTTTCAAAAAATATATAGAAGAGCAATAATGCAAGAATTAGTATAGAATCAAATTAGTATAGAATCATTTATCGATACAATACAATAGATAATTTGAAATAATGTTTTTAATGAATGTTCGTGTTTCTTTTCTTTCAGAACTACATGGGTACAGTTACGATTGGAGCAACATCGGCATACCAGCTCGCAGGAGATACCGCTTACGACACACAGCTCGACGTGTTTAAGCACGGTAGCAGCGTGTACCAGCACTGCAGCAGCGCGGCATCTCGTGCGTGACAATAATAGCCCTTTATCCTAGTACAAGAAATTGAATGCTTACCACACTGATACGTGGTCGGACAGCACTCGCCGTCGAGCGGCGGCGCGGCCGTGCAGTTCTGGCTGTGAGCCGCCATTGGTTTTCCGCACTCCTGCACAGCGCAGACTATCTCGCCGTGGAAGCAGTAGCAGTGCTGGCAGGGATTTATCGTGTAAATGAGCTCGCCGTCCTCGTAGAGCTTGTCGTCGTGATGGCATTGTGGACTGGTGGTGTGGGGCGCGAGAGTCGTCGTCATGATGAGACCAGGCGTAGTTTCAGCCGGACCTTCGATTTCCGCGTCGTATTCTGCTTGACCGAGAGTAAAACAAACTTTTCAGTAAAGCTATATACCAAGCAAAGTAGAGAATATCGTAGCTCCGAAAGGCGCAGAAGAGCAGGAGCAGTAAAGGCAAGGCCGGGGTTTTTAAAAACCGCTCGGAGTGCGTGCAGCGGTAAATCGGAGCGATACCCGGAGCGACCACAGAAATGAGCAAGAAAGAGCTCGGGTAGTACTTGGGCTCTTGGCAGGACAAAAAAGTTAATTGAATAGTCGATTTCAGGGCGAAAATAATATGGAGATGGAGAAGGAGAAGGAGGGCAGGCAGGCGGGTATAAAAAGTGAGAAGCAAGCGTACTGCTACGAGAGAGAAAGAGAAAGAGAAAGAGAAAGAGAAAGAGATTTGCCGACTCACCGCAATTGTACTTGACAGGACAGCAGATTCCGGGCTGGTAAACCGGCCTGCATCCGGCGACGCTGAGCGTGCACTGCTGCATGAGGCATGTGGTCTTGTTCCTGATGCAGTAGCAGAGCTCGCAGGGGTTGTTGGGATCGGTCGGCAGCTGGGCGCCGTCCGCGTAGAATCGCTCGTTGACATTGCAGCCGTAGGTGTCGGGGAAGCCGAGGTCGGTCGAGGAGGCGTTGGCCGAGTCGGCCGATGAAGAGGACTTGGAGGGTGAGCTGGTGGTGGAGGTGAGCAGCTGTACCGATATCTGGGGACAGGTAATTACTGGACAGCACTGGTCGGGCCGCTTCTCCACCGTGCAGTCCTGACCTAACGCCTTGGTGAAGGGGCACACCCTCAGATAGCACATTAGCATTCGATTGTGGCACGTGCAGTTCAGGCACGGCTCGTTCGTGATGATCCGCGCGCCTTCTTGGTAGTGCTGGAAGTTGTAGTAGCATCCGCTCGAACCTGCCACAAGGCGTTTTAAAACGTTCGCTGTGTGTATTAAACTCGTAGTTGTTGGCTAGACTACTATGGACTATACCGGTGTATACAGGGGGATTCGCGGAATGCTCTCGACGCCAGTATCGGGCATCGATCATTTATGCGCTTAGCGCTAGTTTCTCATGCATGAATTTAGATTGGTCTCGGTTAGTTATATATGTCTTTGCTTCCAACTGTTTCAAATGCGAAAGCGTTGTAGGATCAAATTCAGCTCAACTAAATAATAATAAAGGCAAATAAACAAACTCTGATGGTAATTCGACAGTAACTAAAAACTTTTCGATAGCGTTTATCAGATCTTTGAAACGCAACTTTTCTAATCAATTAAAATTGTACCTTTGTAATGGAATAATTATAGTAATTATAATCTCAATTACAATATATATTTTCATAATTATTTTACTACTATGTATTCTTTTATCTTATGATATGATTGCTAGTGCAACGTTTTCGGACTATATATGTATAAATCTACAGAATGAAAATTGCACAAGAGACATACCTGCATCATACTCTGCAACTTGCGACGAGTCAGATTCGTAAACTGGCGCTGCAACAAAAAGAATAATAGTAACGTAAGTAAACGAGCTAAATTTACATTTTCAAATATGAATGATATAATTTGTTATATATAGGTATAGGCTTGGAAAAGTAGAAATAACAGGTTTGATAAGCTGTGGAGCATGAATTTGGTTAAACAACTCGGTACTCTTTAAATATTTCAAATCTGATGCTGACTCGATAGCAGAATAATAACGCGGTAGTCGATACGTATAATATAACATTATACGCATTATCTTTCCGAGAAAGTATAGTACAGCACAATTGGAGGACTCGCGCGAGGATTACAATGTTTATCCCCTGAATTACAGTATAGGGACGTACAGGGAGCAGTCGGTTGCACTGTACACACACTCACACACCATACATACTGCAGGCACACACTGCACGGAGGCGCAGAGGCTATCTTCTTCTGCACGTGTGAATCCAGCGAAGGGCACTGGACCGAATCCTGTGCTCGGGAGAGTGATTGTGTGGCGTCATACGGTGTTAACTCCCGCGTGCACCGCGCAAAACACACACACACACACACACACACACACACACACACACACACACACACACCCTAGAGTATATATACCCCGCAGCTTTTTCTCTGTTTTTTTTTCTCTCATTCTTTCGCCCGTTCTGTCTCTCGCCATTACTCTCAATTTCTCCCCCATGGCTGAATATGCACGCACGAGCCCCTTGCGCGTTCTGTTATTTTCTCTCTCTCTCTCTCTCTCTCTCTCTCTCTCTCTCTCTTTCTCCACCTTCCCCATTATCTCCCTTTTCTACAACTGCTCCGTTATATATCTCTTTATCCTCCTTTGAATTCCAGTCGCGCAATCTCTGGCTGTCGCCCTTACGTCTGCGAATCGCGCGCACACACACACACACATACGTGCATGTATGCGTGCGCGAGGTGCATATGTGTGCAGTGCTCAAAGCTCGAGTGTATATGGAAGTCCTCGCATGACGGTCGGACCCTCGGCTCTTAAAAGGAACATAAAAACGAGAGAGAGAGAGAGAGAGAGATAGAGAGAGAGAGAGGGAGAGAGAAAGGAAAAAAGGAAGCAGACGCGCACCGGCCATTTTAGCAATTTCTCCGAAATTGAAATGTCGCGCGCAGCAGTCGCTGCTGGTGGCTATACTCGATTGTTCTATGCATGAGTGAGACGGACACCCACTTCGTCTCCCTCGGTTTTTTTTCTCTGTACCTCTCTCTCTCTCTCCCTCTCGTCGTGCGCGCGTGCAGCACCAGCAGCGGAGGCGAGCGGTACATTGTCAAAAGCCATCGAGGCAAACGGTCCCTTCTCACTTTCGCGTCGGGGCCGCGTGACGAGCTTTCTTTAGGCGTTTCGATGCCTTTTTTCTCTCACTCACTCTCTCTCTCTCTTTCTCTCTCGCGCCCGTTTCTTTTTTTTTATTCTTTCTCGCTACTCGTGTTTCCTTCGCCTTTGTAGGGATCACGCGTGCGCGCGCGGGCAAGAGCCTCGGAGATTCGATTTTGCCGCACTCCAGAGTCAAAAGGAGACTTTTAATTACAGGGAAAGAGAGAGAGATAGAGAAAGAGAGAGAGAGAGAGACAGAGAGAGACAGAGAGAGAGCAAGAAGGGGGAGGATTAAATTGCTCGCTGATCAAACAAATTGCTCGGCGCCGAGTGTTTTCGTTGGCTAAAGAGTTCTGCCTTTCAGCGTGGCCGGGCTTTCAACTCGAGTGGGCCTTTAGCTGCGCGCGGATTTGGTATGAAAAAAAGCGATCGGAAAGAGTGAAATTCAAGGATAATTGCTACGAGTATATATATATATATAT
>UELV01153850.1:0-30778 GCA_900490015.1 Megastigmus stigmatizans
AATCCTATGGGTTGGCTCCTGGACGGCGTCTATCTCTCTCCCCCTCTGAGCGTTGGCGACGATGGTCGACGGCTTCCTTGGCTGGCGGATCCCTCCGGTTCTTGGAGTCCGCGCCACGGCTCGGCGGCTGTCTCGTGGCACCTCTTTTGTCCGCGCTCAATCTGGCGTGGGTTGTAGCGCTTTCTTCTGCGTGGCGATGGCGACGCTCCTTCGCATGGGCTCGCGGCTGCGAGCTTCCGGCTTCGTCCTCTTTCTTTCCGCGAGTGCGATCGCGGCTCGCGACCGCTCTCTCTGCCGGCCTGCGCAACAAGAACGAGCGCTCGCTCCCTTGTCGAGCTCCTTGCTCCGGTTGCTCCTTCTCATAATTTTTGGAGCTTTTCTCGCGCTCTCTCTCTTGCTTCAACGCGACTCTATTCTCTCATTACTCTCTCTCTGTCTCTCGCATGCCGTCGTGTTTATCGCGGTTCGTCATGTGTCGGGCCGTCTCGTTATTTGTCGTTGTTCGTCTTGTTCGTGTGTCGTGTGTATCGCGTCTCCTGACGCTTCCTTACGTTAATACGCGAGCCCGTGGAAAGTTCCTCTCGCGTTTGTAACGCAGGCTAAATCCTGTGTTACAAATATATTTTAATAGATTTCATATAACAAAAAAAAAAATAATAATTAACTAATAATTAGACGTGCACGGTTCGTAAACTGCAATCTCAAGCATCTACACTACTAGTTCGGATATTCCATATTCTATAAGCTTTGTAGAAGAGTACATCTTGGTTTATACTTTGCTCAGAAAATCTGAGTTAAATTTTCAAAATATGCAGTAGAATCCTTTTTAATGAGGTTAATTATAAATTATTTAATTATTTTTCCCCTTTTGAAAAAATAATTATGTTGGTTCGTACTCTACTTGGTTCTCAACTTGTTGTCGATATCGACAAATTGACAAAACAACACTCCGTATAGTCGGTATTCTCCGTAACCTTAAAAACACTTTTTTCCAAGATCATCGGAGACCGGAGTTAAGTTGCCGCACTCCGCTCGCCGCTCGCTAACGTGACGACGACGAACCCAACTGGAACGGTCATTTTAGACCCGTAATTTCGGCAACAACGATGAATAATAAATATTTCTAATATTTATTACGATAGGATAAAAATATTATCGATAACCAAAAACGACTATTTCGACTTATTTCTATCCCGTCTACAAGAATATGGCAGAAATATTGGCTAAAAATTTTTTTTTCGGAAAATAAATTTTTTATCTTTTGAACCAAAAATTTTACATTAATTCTGGCTATACCATTGAATTCTTATTATAACTTAACATTGAATGAGACCTGCTACACTTTTATTTTTCTATCCAGTTGCGAATAAACTTAATTCAAAAGTGGTGCGTGCTAAGTGTGTCACGCGGTATATTCATTGAGAAAATGAAATTTCATTACTTTGGGCTATGCGGAATGTAACAGGGTGTAGGAATTTCGGAGATTTTCGTTGCGGTAAAAGAAGATGACATAAAATATCATGAGGTCCAAGAATTTCATACTGCGGTACTGTACCGCCTTACTTGCATATTTCATACGTACTTATATGCTCAACTAGGTATAGAATTTTATGTAAATCTTTCAACGCGCTCTTTAATACTTTTATTTGCTTATATAGATTTGTACCTATATCATTATTATTCTCTCATATGCAGTCAAAGATTTTATCCCGCAACGCATTTCTCTAAACGTCAGCTTAACTGTAATCGTTATTATTCTAATTCTGTTACGAGTGGAAAAGTTTCTTAATTTTAATCCCAATTCCAGGGCGCCTCTTCCACCCAATTATATCTCGTGCTATGGACGAGCAGCGGCCTGAGGATCAGGGGACTTGAAATTCTATTGCCTATTCTAACTTTTAAAATTTCCATTATCGCAAAGTTACGTCACAATTTCTTCTTCTCTCATTACGTTATACTACTCACCTTTCGCGCCGGAGTTTCCCCGGATCAATTAAGTCGCCGAGCATTCAAGAGGACCAAGACCTGGAGGTCCGAAAGTTCAGCTGTTCTTGAAATCGGTAACGATCCACTTTTCCTTTCTTTTTTTTTCTGTATTTCCGCAATGCAAGGCATTTTTTCCCCTTCCCTTTTCTGGCTTGCGCAGTAATTTTTCTTTATTGCCAACTTTACTGCGACATGAAAAGCTAGTGGGATATAAGCTTACCATACTTATTCCGCGGAAGTGAGATTCTTTGTGTCTGCTGTTGCGGGAACAAGTTTTGTGTGCATAAGAACAGCTGGAAAAAAGCACCCATGTAAATGTTTTCACGATGTTTCCAAAGCAGCATTTTAAGCTAAATTCGAGGAAAAATTTCCAGGGAGAGCTTTGTCGAATTCGTTATGCAAATCGCAAATAAATTTTTTTTAAAACATTTTATGTAAGGATTTTTAAGCACATTCCGACGAGGATCGTGTTTGGCATTGTTTCAGTTCTGCGGAATTTTATTCAGCGTAGAATTTAAACATATCTTTAAATTAATTAATACAAATTAGATTTTCTCTTATCCATATTTATACACAAAACTTTCATTTCTTTTTCATACAAATATATTCTATCGGAAAGGAGAAAAGGATGAGAAAGTATAAGAAAACATATAGATAAAGTATTATAGAAAGAGGTAAATAGAGAAGGAAGTAAAGGAAAAGAGAGATATGACGTCGAAAATAATTTTCGTCGACTTTCATTCGTCTTTTTCCTCTTTTTTGTTCTTCCTCTCTCTCTCTCTCTCTCTCTCTCTCTCTCTCTTGTTATCTTTCTCTCTCGCTCTTGCCAGTAAAACGAGAGAAGAGCCCGTTATGTATGCCTTCTTTAGTTTGCATCTGTTTTTATGCAGTATGCAACGCTGGATTACACTTTGATAAGTCGTCTTTTTCTTTGAGCCTTTGACCGTATACTATTTTACATTCGAATTGTCGTTCTTTTTTTTCTCTAATATGATTATAGCGCATAGTTGAACAGGGTATTTTTGTTGTTTGGCTGCATATTCAGGGTCTAATTAGTCAGCGTGTTTGTTTTTCAGATAAGTGCCTCACAACCTTCCCACTGCATCTTAAAACAAACTTATTTTGAGCAAACACAGCATAGATACGTAAAACGGTGAAATAATAATTACCGTGACGTCAATTAACATATTGAATGAATTCGTTCGAATTATTTATGATCATGTTGCGATTACAAAGAATTTACAGATATTTTAATAAAGTATTATGATTGCAGATTATTTTTCTGTCTTAAAATATTTAAGATTCGGGTAGTACGAAGAAAGAGCTTTCAAGTTCTGTAGCGTAAAATACTCTATTTCCTTTTCTCCATCCCTTTGTTGCGTCTGGAAATGATTGTAATTATATATATTGGAGAACCTTCAAGATATTGGAATATCCTCTAACCATCGGAACGCGGAGGATAGTTTATTGTACGAATCTTGTCAGTTTCTCGAGCTGAGCTTAAACATGTTTCACAATAACCATTTGTATCATTGAATACAATAAAAAACATGATTGTTCAGGGCATCTACCAAAAAATCTACCGTCATTCCTCAAACTTGCAAGAGAGAGAGAGAGAGAGAGAGAGAGAGAGAGAGAGAGAGAGAGAGAGAGAGAGAGAAGCAGAGCTCGGAACCAATAACTTCGCAATAAGCAACTCATTCAAGATATCAGAGGTCGAATCGATCCAGTTTAATACGTAAAATCACGTTGTATCCGTTATAAGACAGCTGCGATAACTCGACGTAGCACGAAGTTCGAAGCGATATATATAGGATTTTTACGCATCTGGTGCTCGAGTTTGCGCGAGAGGCCGAAGGAAGAGACTCGTGTGCTGCTGCACTGCACATGCGGAAGCGGTGGGAAGGCTTGACGAAGTCGTAGTGGGGAGAAATAGAGGATATAAGGGGGCGGGATTTATATGGACATCCAGAGTCTAGTCGCGGAGCATCGCGGACCTACATACGTATATATATATATATATATATATATAACTAGTGCGCGCAAGACCGAGAGCATTCACTAGGTTATCTGGGTCAGTTTGCCCAGCTCGGCCGAGTTGGCTTCTCCCTCCTCTCTCTCTCTCTCTTCATCCTTTCGCTCGTACACACAGTTTGATCATACTTGGACGAAAAGCTCGGCACGCCAGAGTCCCCTAGATTTCTTGCCTTTTCCTTTTTCCACGAACGGCTCTTACCCTTCCGTGCCGCCCGATGCTTTTAAAGGCGTCATGATATATATACTTTGAACCTAGTCCTACAATCTCTGGTCCTACCGTGGTGCATAGGACTTGTATACACACAGTTTTCGTTTTGATGATGGTGCCGCGCGAGTAGGGAAGATACACAGTGGAAGGAGAATTTCTTCTTGTTGTATAGCGGTCGGGAAAAGTTTGGATCTCGAGGAAAGTTGTAAATTGTTTTTAACGCGATCTTTCGGGTAAATTAAGGAGACGTTTCGTGCTCTTTTGTTTTTGAGTACACGGAAGTTCAGTTTGGATTGCAATCTACTCTCATTGTTCAAGTATGTTGTGTGCTATCGCTAAAATAGCACTTGATTCTGAGCTTTTTCTACGAAATATCTTCAATGTATATAAGTTTATGATGTGGAACTAAAATTTAGGAGAATATTTTTTGAAATTAATTGGGAACATTGTATACCAGTCATGATAGTGCACATTTAATAGTCTTTATAGAACCATTTAGTAATATCAAGGCACGTTAACTTAGGAATTACCCAAAAATATTCCATTTCCAGTGTTTATGCATCTCATTCTATTCCTTTTTCCTTTCTTTTATTTCTTTTAGATCACTCGTATCCGCCCAGTTATCTTGCAAGTATTTTTATTTAGTCTCCTTCGGTGAACTCGTACGTCGACGTCGTTGAATTTCATCATGAATGCCGATTGATCGCAGAGGATTCTCTTCCTCTCTCTTTTGCGTTCGTCCGTCTCGTTCCAAGGGAATAGCGGCAAACACAATGGACACAGACATGGAGCATACGATGGCCGACGTCTCTCCGATTCTCCAGCTTTTTATAGAAGGAATAAGATTTCTTCTCGGATTGTCCAAGTAGAAAAGAATCAAGGCTTGAATAACTTGGCCGTACAATGAAAATGTATAGTAGTATTAGCCTGGGCACCGATAATCTAATCATCGAATACATTCGTTCGGTATCGGTTCTCCAGAGCGACGTACAGTAAAAGTTAAATAAAGGGTGAACCGAATGCTCATTGCGAATGCAAACGTAATGCATAATATATTTTTAGATTCGTAAGATCCATCGATCGGTTTTCTTCATTTACAAAGTAGAACTTTCATTACAAATTGCGGAAGTAATGTAGAGCTCGTATCACAATGCACAGTCTTTATTTGCATGATACGGAATGTCATGCGCCCGTTGTAACGGTTTCCCAGCGTATAATGGATAAATCCGAATGACACTCGACTATATTACTGTCGCATTCTTGAGTTTTGCTGTATCTACGATGTATTCCGTTTACTTGCCGTGAATCAATGATTTGTACTTTTCTTCTTTAATCGCAATTCATTAGTCAAATGTAGAGCAAACTCACAGTATCGAGGTCATCATATTCTGTTATTGGAGCGAAAAATTCTAAGAGTTTTTATTTAGCAAACAAAGAAAACAGCACTTCTCGAGTAATGCAATCAGTTAATTAATTTACACAATGAATAATACTTGTTGATACATTATATCGTAGTTATTATTATATCGTTATAAATGTTGCAGTACAAATAATTTAGAGGAATGCTGATATTAACAACATTCATACTTAATCCCCGTACGTACAAAGACGAGTAAACTCATCAAAAATACACTTTGTTTGCATGTAGTGTGCCAATTCGCGTGCAGGTATAGGGTCGATGTTATTTTCATCAGAATTAATGACATGTTTTGGGTTTAATCAAAATAGTCGAACCCTGAAAATTCGCCTTACAACATTAGTGAAATAACTGTCCTATATATCTTTGAAACGGGTGACATCCTCACACATTATTCACACAAAAAAAAAAGTCCAATAAAATATAAACAGCTCGGAGATGAAATTCAAAGTAATACAGTATAGACAATCGCGCCCAGTTACTCCTATCGCAAACAATGCGGCCTAATCAAATTAAGCTCGATCATCCAGTTCGCGCACGCATTCACATCATCAAGGAATCTAATTTAGGGAGGTCGCGCCGCGCCCCTCCCCATTAAATTAGCTCCCTCTCCCGAATCTCCAGCACTCGTACACTAAATCGTAGTAGCCCGCACGGGCTGCGAAACTATCATCGAGTTAACCGTGTCCCAGCTCCAGCATTCTATCCACTTGGTATATATACATGTATATAGGAGAGCGCAGAGCTCGCGGAGCGTCGCCGCAGGAGGAAATTCCACGTCGACTACTAGCAGGTATAGCCAGTTAGGTGCATGCACCCATCGGATTCCCCATCTTCGTCCTCGCACATAATTCGTGTGGAGGAGTCCCCCGGACCCTCCCACCCACCCATCGAGCAAATTGACCGTTCGCGAGCATATCCATCGGTCACCCCTTACGTGCCAATATGTGTAGTCGCGCGCGCGCGTATATATATATATATATACGTGGGTATATGCTCGAATACGGAGGGGTGGTGGTGGCGCGTGTCCGTGTGGACGTACGACATTCTGCTGGAGCAGCGGACCCCTGAAATGGCCAGTATGCGACGAGTGATGGCACTACATATATGCGACGACGCCGGCCGCCGCATACGGCTACTCCCGTCCCGTTGCCCCTTCTAGTTCATCCACTTTAACCTCTATAGTCTATATCTCTGGGGATACTCTTCGAGATGCTATGCTGACATTTGGATTAGTGACTTTTATGATCGTTGGGTGAATAGGAGCTGATGGTACGAGGATAGAATGAGCTCTTGACTCTGGTCGAAGATTATTGTTGGCTCGATTTGGGTGTTACATATTGCGTCTCGATGACTATCGCTTAACAATAAACAGTAAGACGAATCGTGTGTCTTTAGACAATGTCGAGATTGAGTACTTAAGTCGGGACAATAAAGAAGTAGCGGCCTATCCGGGGTTGCAATCTGTAGTTCGGTCGGCTGCTTATGTCGCCTCTATATAGGCAGCTCGATCGCGTTACCTATTTTTTTTTTCTCACCGAGTAATATACGAGGTAGAGATAAAGAAATAAAGCTGGAGGAGAAGACACTGTCTGTGGCGTCTCGAGGTCAAAGGTCGTGGTACTGTCATGCATTTAAGTACTCGCCATCAGCGTGTAAGAGATAGCTCGAATATATAGCTGAAACCGGGTGGGACAGCGCATACCTTGAGCCCTTCAATGCCGCAATTTCAGCCTGAAATCTCATTGTCTATATATACTGCATTTATCATCCTATCAACTATTTATGATACTTTTGGTACGTCGTTTCTCGGGCCCGCTATTTTAGAAAAGGTTGGCTCCTGATTTATTGAACAATGCGAATGTAGTACAATTAATTATGTAGATGAAAATCACTTTCTTCTAGGACAATGAAAAGAAAAACAAAACAAAACAAATCAAATTGTAGGCTGAAAAAGAGAATCGGCCAATTCGATCGAATCTAAAAATACACACGCAATTCAAATAGGTTGAAAAGCATTCGCGCGCGCGCTCGTTGCAATTGATTTTCACTATTTGGACAGATTGTCGGGAATTGGAAAGTTTTGGCGAGAGTATACAAGACTGTTTGTCCGTGCTTTTACGCTCGCTCGCTCGTCTCTTCTTTTTCCGCTTCTTTCTTTTTTTTTGTTACTCTGCGGCCGTTGCACACCGAACTTTAAATTGTTTTCAAAACACAAGACGTCATGGTGCACTACTTATTCCATTTCTTGCATACGAAGAAAGCATCAACTGCTGGAGCAAAAAGCTGTAGTTGACGTAAAACTTTGAACGAGGTGATGCTGCGTGCAGAAATTGCATTTGAATGTCTTACTGCAGTAAATTTAGAATTAATTATCATTAAAATTAAAGGTTTCGTTACGGTAGCTGACAGATAAAATAGATTCAAGTATAACAAGTTGGAATAAGGACAAATCAATAACATAATGGGCGCTAAATTAAATCTTGCACTTAATGATATAGAAAGAAATTGTTCATGCTTTATGAACTATGGTCACGTTTAATTTTGATCGAAGATCGAACCCTTGAATAGCAGGAGATCTCATAATTTTTATGGATGAACCAAAACTTGGATATTCAGGCGGTACTTCTCTCCAGATCAAAATCATCCCGATAAAGCCGGGGAGACCGCGAAGTTCGTCTGCATTAACATTCCTAGAGATCGCGTGCGGTGAACTCGTTCCGAAGTTAATTTACCTTTTGTGATATAAATCGCTTGACCGAAAACTGATTTCTCTCGGGGGAGGGTAAGGGGGGAGAAGTATTTACGAGAGGGCTCGCGCGTCCATTCTATCCAACGAAATGTAAACTGACATATATATAAATGGTATGTTTTCATGAGATCTCGACTTGAACGTTTCGTTTCGAGAAGTGGCTATCAAATTCTTTTACGAGGTCGCTTTTATTGCTTATCTTTCTTGATGAGTCGTGGGATAAACCCCAGTGGAAATATTTCACGGAATATGATGAAGCGCTCTGTTAAGGGTGCGTTTCGTCTACCCTCCTAGAGTCTATTAATTTTTGCTCCCGAGCAGTTGTAAAGTACACTGATAACAGTGTAAAAGCTATATTACACATCCAGTACTGGAACATTTTGCTTTTATAAACGTTTAGCTCCATCGAAATTAAGTGTTCGTGGAATAATATTTCATTAAACCCGGTTACAGTGGGTATACCTCAATGCTAAGAAAGTCAATAGATTGTTCAATTCTCGCGCTTTTCTAGTCCTGTGATATAAGAGCAGGGAGATTCATATACATGTAAACAGACGATTGGTTTTATGCACGACGGACGCAAGTGCAAGCCATAACGGTTAAAGCGGCGTGCGATGAGCTCGCGAAACGCGTCATTACTTTATGGAGCTATTTCACGGGTTGTTGAGCCAATAGGCAATGGGCAAGAAGCAAGTCACCACCGCTGTCCCCTGACAATAGCCCACTGTATGCCCTTAGCAATGCGGCAAATTCCACATATATATTCGTCGTTCTCTTTCTCTCTTTGTATCGGTTCTCCTTGCCTTTCCTCGTGCTTTTTTATCGTCTCTTCCTCTCGTTCTTTCACGATATGGCGTACGATCCATATACAACGTTTTGACGCGTGTATATTGTTGGGGGAGGGGCTTTATTTTCTCTGAGTATAATCGACTATCCGCTGAGCTTGCGTGATTAATTATTTTTTTCCGTCGATACTAATGGCTTCCTGCACTATTTTATTACACACTCATCGCAGCTGTTTGTAATTATTCTTTTTTCGCTATTATCAATATTATTGGTCAAGCAGTTTTTGAAACTAATTAATGAATATGTCTACTTATGACTTGAACATTCAAAATTGAAAAAAGAAGTTATATTTTATGCTTCTTTGTCAGAATAAGAGTAATCTACATTTAATGTTAGCTAAAGTTAGTATTTCATTTCTCATCTGGAGAATGTTTGATAAGATTGCCTTAATTACTTTTCACCCATCTCATTATTTATGCGAGGAAAATTTATCTTTCGGCATTTAATTGCATCGCTGACTACATAAATACTAAAGATTCTTCTTCATAAATGTATATTGTATAAAATACAGTTGTATTTAATCTGCTTCTAATTTCAATAATTTATTTAATTTCAATCTTTTTCTTACGATCGCGTAACTGTTTTTAGTATAAATTTTCTAATGCATTAAGTAGCAGGAATAAAATCGTTTTCTGCATCCATTCCAGATTTATCTATACAAGGCTATAATTTACGAACGATATTGACCAAGAAGAAAATGGTACACTTACCGCTGGCATAAGAAGTGCTCTTTAATGATTGCATTGCCATTTCTTTTCATATCCACGAACTGCCCGAGTAGTTGGAAAAAATTCTGCTTCGTCATATTGGAGATCTGAGATAAAAGACTCCCGCAACATTAACGAATTCCGTCCACAGCTTCACGTAATAACCATGGACCTTTTTATAAATGTACTTTACAGTAAAAAAAAGAAACCACAAAATGTATATTAATTAAAAAAGCGAAATATTTGATTTCCACACTCGTATAAATCTTTTGATTTCTTCATAATTTACCATACATTTTGTCATAAGTTTAGGCTGATCCAAAAATAAAAAAGAAAGCTAAAGAAGTAGACGAAAAACAAAAAGCGCTATTAAACAGATGAAAGAGCATAAAGTACGGAGCGAATTTTTCATGAAAACGATAGCGCCATTATGCGCGTAAGAAGTTCAAAGTACCGTAATAAAAGGCGCGCGTCGGGTGTCGTGAAAAGGAGGAAAAGAAGAAAAAAAAGGGGGTTGGCCGGGTGTCTGCGTAAAACAGTTGAAGTGCGAAAGCGTGGAACCGTCGACTTTCATTATTATACACGTTTTTTCGCATATTTAAAAAAATAAATGATTGTTAACTGCTGGATGTATAAACATATTACGAGGAACGAAACAATAGAGGAAGTTTCCAGTTCGCCTTGTCCGGGATATATAAAAGAATTTTTTATATTATTTTTTTGGGAAATGCAGTATGTATACACAATAATGTATGTAATTTAATTATTATAATGTTCCATATTTAGATATAGAAATACGTCAAATACGATTTCTCTTCAGGTTACTCATTAATATTCTACTTTAAACAATTTTAACTCCTATCTAATTTTTAAAATGAATTAAAGATACGATATAGCCATATTTCATCTTAACTCGATTTGTACGACATAAATTTGTCTTGAAATAATGTAGTTTAAATAATCATGCATCAAAATGGAATTTTTGAAAGTATTTTTGAATGTATTTAGTACCTTAGCACGATATATATTATGCCTGTAACTAATGGATAAAAATTCATAGTATTCTCTAATCTGCAAGAGAATTCTAAAACTCAATTCATATAACAGCGTTAAAACATGTAAACAGCAAAAAATGTAGAACTCGAATTCGGGTCGAGAATCGGACAAAATAATGCGAGTAAGTCCTTACTCCATGTATACGGGCCTCGAAGAAAAAAAAAGGAAAAGAACTGAAGGAAGAGCGAGAATGGATCATCGCGAAAAATAAAATCTCTCGGCTGCGGGACGGTAACGACTGCAGCCCAATTTTCTGATGATACAACTCCTCCTCCTCATCCTTACGTACACTTCGAGAGACTAAAAATAAAAAGAAGGTTAAGCTGCTGCCTACCGTCGCCCATTGTCCGCAGCGACCGCTCCACAAGTTGCACGCACCGCAACAATAAAATATATAACGCAATTAAACCAAAGGGAAGAAGAAGAAAAAAAAAACAGCAGCAGCAGCACGCTAACGAAAGCAAGACGCACTGCAGCAGTCGTCGCGGTATTATTACAGCGTATAGAAGAAGTACGAAACGAGCAAAGATGCGCTGCGGATAATAATTAGCTGGCCAAGCTAACGCCGAGTGAGACTTGACGGTCTGCCTTGCATGTAGAGTAGAAGAAAAGAGAAGATGAGGGTCGAGAGGGCGAAGCGAGAAGTAATAAAGGGAAAGGGGCGAACGGTGGAGTGGTGGAGCCGCGCGGGGGTGTGACCAAGAGAGAGAGAGAGAGAGAGAGAGCGACAAGACCACACGCTGCCGTGCCTAATCTGGATCTTGGGCCCGCGGGCGTTACATGTATGAATGCGCCCTACCTACTTCAATATCGCGCGAGCTTTCTTTCTCTCCGTCTCTCTCTCTCTCTCTCTCTCTCTCTTCACCAAGAATCGTCCGTATTATATGTACAATCCCCGACCTCGTCTCTCGCTCTCGCCCTTCTTTCCTATACGCTCTTCGACACTCCTGCACACTTCTTATATACTTTCGACTCTATTATATACCTATAAGCACTATGCTCGTCTGAATGACCGAGGAGAGACCATACCGTGATATTAATATACGCGATTCCGTCTTTTTTTCCTTTTGCTCGAGCAAAAGTGGCATGTGTATATATAGGAAATGGCGCAGACGTG
This sequence comes from Megastigmus stigmatizans, assembly GCA_900490015.1. Classification (NCBI taxonomy): domain Eukaryota; kingdom Metazoa; phylum Arthropoda; class Insecta; order Hymenoptera; family Megastigmidae; genus Megastigmus; species Megastigmus stigmatizans. Next base: position 12,127 of record UELV01153850.1, read on the forward strand.
TCGGGTGATGGAAGCGTCCACTTGTTCTTTGACTCGAGTGTGAGTAGTTGACGACCGTTTATGCGGCGGCAGGTTCTCACAGGAGATCCAGGGATTTTATACCCCTCTATAGTGACGAGCTGTACGAGAGTGGATATAAGAGCCCGGATTAGATGGCCGATAGTTACATGATAAAAATGTCAGAACGTCCGTTTAAAGAGCCCTTTTTACTGTTGATTGGTCCGTAGGGTTAGAGTCGTCCGCAATGGCGAAATCAAAGTTTTGGGGTCGTAGCCTATCTCGGGACTGTGTACCAGAGAAACTTGCCGGTATACATGTATAGTGAGTGAAAAATGGTTTTTTGACGACACGGAATATGAATATAAAAAAAAAAGATAAATCTTTTTTTCAACCATAAATCCCCCATTTTTATAGATTGTTGATTCCGATAACTGCGCACGTGGAATGCCGCGTGTCCCTTTTTCTTGGCAGCAGCGCCGCTGATGCTTTTAATAAAATTGATATCGAAAGAGCAACGGGTATTTATTTCGTTACATAATCCCGTCCGAACTTGTTTTTCATAGTGTTTATTCACCGGAACGTTTTGCAGGATTTCAAATTACATTTTCTAAATTAAGTCATTCAAAAGCCGCTCGATAATAAATACTTCATTGTCGATCGCAATTTTTCGAATTACATTTTCAGCGAATGTATTTTCTAAATGAATAAATTATGTATAATCCGACGTATTATAGTTCCAAACAAATACTTCTGCCGTTCGTTTCAGTTGTTTTTTAAATGTGAGTTTTGAAAGAGTAAAAAGGGTTAGCCTTATTCCACTGAAATCTACAGAGGATCGAATCGAAGTGAAAACTTCAAAGAGTATTAGGGTCGAAAGGATTGATTTGAAGCACTCTTGACTCAAGCAGTGGAAAAGTTATGTAAAGGTATAGGCTAACCCAAGGGCAGGCAATACGTGATAAGCTTACAGTACAACCTCTGGCTATAACATTTTGTTGGTGCATACAAACTGAGCACTGTATATTTAAACTGGATATCGCACTATACAAAAATAATTAAGTTGATTTTTTTAATGAATTACATTTTTTTATGGGTATATTGTAAAATTTTTGTAGCTCTCATTGATAAAAAAATAAAAATTTTAACTGTTAAAAAACATTCTTAAACGTTGAAAAAACAATGAAATACCAATTGCACTTAATTAAAAATATATTTAAAAAAAAAGTCTATCGAAGACCGTTTGTTTCCACAATATATATTTTGTTTCACAAAAACTAGAAAAAACCTAAAGGCTTGAAAATTTGGCTAATTTTCAGATAAATGACTTTATTCAAAATACCAAAAGAGCGACGATATATTTATAATTGAAAGCTTTTTAAATGTATATTGTAAATTTTGTAAGCATTAAACTTTCTATAAGAAAAAAAGAACTATAATAAAAAGAATACATATCAAGAATTCAATGTTGACAAACGAATGGAAATAAATTTCGAAATTTGAAAAACGGTACATCCGTTATATCGAGGCACAAAAGTGGTATAAGCCGAACAGAAATAATTTTCTAGCAACATCAAAAAAGAAGAGAACAACACGTTTTCCCTCTCGGCGAAAATTAGTTGGGAACAATGAAAAAAAAAAAAAAAAAATAAAAGTGGCAGAAGCCAAAACAGCCCTCAGCTATAGTATTTTACAATTTCCCGCATAAATTCGTCCGCAGCCTGCTTTCGCGCAAATAATCGCTTGCAGCTCTTGCGAGTCATCGAGAGCCTCGTATAAGCGCCAAGTTTGCGCCATATACCCGCGATACACGCGTGCATATACGCAACAATTCTGGCATCACTCCCTTTTTTGTATTTTTTTTTTGTTATTCGGTTATATTCGCGCGTCTCTCTCGCGGGGTTCGCGCTATAAGCCCGTATATGTGGCACATCAAATGCCAAGGCTGTTGCGATCGACGCTGAAAGAGAGAGAGAGAGAGTTGGGGCTTGTTCTCTCTGATTGATGGCTCGAAAGCTGGAGCGCGTCGATCGGTAGTACGAGCATCGACCGAATTTTCCTTGCTATTCCGCGCGAAATAGACAAAATCCCGAAGCGCGCTGGGTAGAGAGGGTGTCGAATGCTCGCTTTATTAGAACTGCTTGTCCAATTAAGCGGTTATCTCTCTCTCGTTTTTTTTTTTTTTCATGAAAAAGTTTATAGCCCACCCCCCAGCTGTGAAAAGTTTCCGCGGTGTGAAAATGTTTCCCTCCGCTTGATATAAAAGCTTCGTATGATTTAGTGTATTTTATAAGTTAAACCGCGAACGAAAGATTAAAAAAAAAAATATCTATGTATGATATTCATAGAAAATATTTCATTTCAAACCTTATACTGAATTGACATAATAATTAAAACTGATATTTTTGTGACAATTCGCTTTGATTATAGTTTATAAAGTTTAATCGCGTTTTGCAGGTATAGTGCAAGGACTGAGCTGTTTCAAATGTGGACAATACAACGACGGCGTTGGAAGCATTACGCCTTGCATCAACTACACAGCTACACAACTAAAGGAGTGCCCCAAGACTTCCGAGTACTGCATTGTAAGTCGACCATTTTTCATATTCAAAATAATTCATACGCCGAGATAAGCATATAAGTATACAATTTAATTCGGGAATTCATACGATGCTGACGATTCGCACACGTTTCTTTAACATCGGTTCTAATTTTATTTCCCGCGATTACTTTGTCGCCGTTGGGAGCGCACGCCGATAATCGACCTTTAAAAATACACACACACACACACACACACACCCGACAGAGAGAAAAAGAAATTTGTCAAAAGATTATGAAAGAATTGGAAGCCGGCATACAGACAAAATAGCGTTTTGTTGGAATCCGGTGCGCGCATCTGCACAATGGCCGCATCCACCAATGTAAACTCTCGCGTGAACGAGCGATTCGTCGGCGGGGAAACAAAAAAAATTGATTCTTCCAACTCATTGAACCGTCCTCTCTCTCACACACACACACACACACACTTGCTACTACTCCAGAGCAGCCAGATTATATTTATCACCCCGGGGGAAAATTCCGGTATATATACCCTCCAAAAAAAAGAAGAGTCTTCGCTACGTATAATCTTTGGCAGCGATGGATATCACCTCTTTCTCTTATCTCCTGTCTCTCGTTCAGGCCCTTTTATTTTTATTTGCTCAACGGCTAGAACGAGCGCGCGTAAAGCCCTGGGTACACACAAACACACACACACACACATATCTACTTCTGGTGAAGAGAGACAGAAGGTGTAGGTCGGCTTTTGCAAAGGCGCGCATTCGCGTATAGGTTCGCGCAGTTCAATAATGAAAGTGCTCGTATATAAAATTTTACGCCCTCCGCGCGAGCGGCTCACTACTACGGGCCCGCGTGACTTTTATTCCGCGAGCCGACTCGAGAGAGAGAGAGAGAGAGAGAGAGAGAGAGAGAGAGAGAGAGAGAGAGAGAGATCCTATAATGCGAGAGACACAGCCGGGAATATGGTCGGATGAATATTTCAAAGTCCGCGCGTGTGCAGTGCTTGAGAATCCATGGTATATATATGCACTGATTTTCTATACGAGCCGTAACATCGGTGCTCGCGCGCGTGTGTGTGGTAAATCTATGAGGATACGGGAAAAGCTGAGCTGTTTTATACATCGTCCGGAAGCTTATATTAGGTTGCGCATTGTTCGCTATACAGCCATGATCGATAATAGAGATTGTTGTGAAAAACGTAAAAATAAATGCCTCCATTCTATATAGGTTTCAAAGTTTATAGGACATGTCTCGCTCGCAGAAGATGTGTATGTATCACCAAAATCTATTCCCAGGTATATAAATAAATTAAAATGCCACAATTCGAATTTTGTGAAACGAGGGCTTATGCGGCAGCATCATTTCTTTCGGTTGAAATTATTCGCGAAGTGCAATGAGAAAATATTTTTCCTTTCTTCCACGAGCTTGTGTAAGTATGATGCGAATCATTTGCGGTACATTTGACGTGGATCTATAAAGTACGGTATGTTGGGCATGGACGCGGAAAACAGCATTCAATTGCTAATTTCGGCCAGCACATTTTTGCGCAACGTATCACAACGCATCCAGTGTATATATAGCGAGTTGTTCGACCTTTCACACTCGACGCAATAACAAGCCAAAACCGTATTTTGGCCGTTTGCCAGCTATTGCTGTTTCCACGCGGTGCCTCATGAAACTTCCTAGTATCTCTCTCTCTCTCTCTCTCTCTCTCCCTTTCGTCAACCGTAACGGGGTGTCCATCTTTCTCACTCGATGACCGGACACATTAAATATAAATCATTCCCGATCGACTCGCAGAGCCGCGGGTGGTCATTGAAACATTTCGGACAGCGGAAGACATTTTTTTTCCAAAAGCCCCTGGCACGCGATCAATATAATATAGAGCTTTATAAAATAACCAAGTTACTTTGGCATATATAAGCCGTGTGGCGTTTCGCGAAACGACTCGCCATTAATCTATATTGAATCAATGATCTTTTTTCTTTAGTTTCAAACGAGAGATTAATTATTAACTTAGATTGTTCTCGGATTTCCTGATGGTATTAGCGAGCACCGTGCACTATACGTTCTTAATACTGCATAAGAGCTTTGGATCAATTTGGAGAACTTGGTGAGGAGTTACGAGCTACTGCCAAGACTATATATATAGGACTGAAATGCGATCATCAAATTCATGCCCTTATTACACAAGCGTAGAATTATTACAAGTCCAACTGCAATTATACGGTTTGGTTATCATCAAATTTTAGAAAAGAGGTGTTGAAAAATAGTGCGCTCAAATTCCGAGCGATTATTTTAGGGAACGGATACGAGGTGTGCGCTGCACAAAGGAAAAGTCAATTTCCTCGCATTGATTCGACTTTTCGCGAGGCCACACACACGCGCGCGTCTTGCTCGGCTTGGAAAAGTGAGCGAGACCAATTTCGCGCTTCGTAAAGAGCGCGACACCCGGAAAGTGTGAAAAGTTAGGTGTACGTACGCGAGGAATAAAATGTCTTCGGGGAAAAGTGCAGCGCTGGTGGTATCTCGTTGACGCGCCGATGAAGACTTGACACTCTTCCATAGGGACTTTTTAACGAACGAGTCTATTTACGTCGCTCGAATTCGTCGACTCTGTTTCTTCGCGTACGTGTCCCTCGTTCTTTTCGCCTTCATCTCTTCCCCTTCTTCTCCCACCTTTATATTCCATCAGCTCCCTTATATACCCATATAACCTTTCTATCTCTCTCTCTCCCTTCACTCGCTTGCTCTCTTTCCTTTCTTTTCCCTTTTTATTTCGCCTTTTCATTCTTGCACTTTTCTCACTTTTTCCACTCTTTATCTCTTCCGTTCTCTCTCTCTCTCTCTCTCTCTCTCTCTCTCTCTGTCTGTTCTTCCACCTCTTTTACCTTATTACTTCTTTTGTGAAGCGCGAGCGCAAATGTCTCCAGAGAAATTGGCTAAAATTTCCAAGTTTACACGCCTCGCTGGATAAAGATCGATTGCCGGCGCAATGAAAATTATGACGCCGAGACTTTGTCTTTCCAACGAACGTTGTCTTCCAAATTCAGGAAAGGCAAAGTTCACTTTTTTAAATGCGAGGTCACACGACAAAGTGTATATGCTTAAAATATCCTCCTAATTTCGATCGATTTATTTAGTCGTTTCGCAACGAACTGTTTAATATTTAATACTGCAGTTATTCGGCAGTCTCCGAATCTGTGAAAAAAAAATTATGGCAACTGTTCAGAATCAGCTTTATAAACAAACACGGATGGAAAATACGCGACGCTTCGAAACAGCCTCGTCATTATTTGCGTTCCGTGAGCGTCGATCCAACGACGACACGAAAAGCCTACCTATTATTCGCGCTCGAGGAAAGAGAGATATAGCTCGGGAAATGTACGGCCTTGCCTTCGCGTCGTGTAATCCAAGCGGCCCCATGCGAAATTGTAATCGCGTCTCTCCGGTTATAGGAGACGGAAGAAGAACGCCCTTCGAGTTCGAATCGCCAGTGCGAAGCAGGAGAGAAGGGTAGACCTTCTGCTCTTCATTTTCGATGAAAAAGAATCCCTCCTCTCGGTTCGGGCTCTTTTCTTATATGGCACAGGCAGTTTTCGGGAGGCCCAATTTCATCTGTACCTTTTTTTTCTTCTCAAAAGCCACGAGAGACAGTGAGAGAGAGAGAGGGGGGGGGAGAAAGTGAGGCAGCGATTCCGTTTGGTAGACCTGAAAATGGAATAATAGAGGAGACGTCCTGAGAAACGAGTCGAATATCGAGTTCAGGCAGTGACTCTATCATTCACTGGCTCGAGTGAAGCGGAAGCTCGCTATATGAAGGCGAGAGAGCGAGAGAGCCACTGAAAGATGGTAAAAGAATGGAAAAAGTTTCGATAGTTTTGTCATAATAAATTGAACGTTGCATATATGAAAAAATAAAAGTTTACGAGAATGAGCGGAAAATAGTCTTGCTAAAACGTAATCAATAAATTGTATTCGAGTAGTTTTAAAATTCATCGCTAAGACGTAAATTCATAAGTAGCAAGATTTTAGAAACTTACCGAGCGTTCGAGAACAAAATTTTTCTAACCGAAATAACCGTAAGCAGTTTATACATGATACTTTTCACTCTCTCGAGATCCTAAACTTTTCCGTGAGCAAACTACGATGAGCTCGAAAACTCGTGGAAAAGTTTTTGCGCCAATCCAATAAAATCATTTTCTTTTATGCCCCATGTATCCCACAAGGCGTGATAGCAACATTTTCCTCCAAGAAGTCCAGTATTAATAATTTCATCCGCTAAACAGCGCGTAACAGATTTAGTGCAAAAATAAACAAGGCGTGAGAAGCCGTAAAGGCAAGCAGCAGCTATTCGCAGAAAAATATAAAAGTCTCATCCATTTTGAGTAATCGTCACCTCCTTCTGCACATTAAATTCAACGTCATTTCCGATCGAGTCAACGTCGCGACTTTAAAACAGTCAAAGTGTATATGTATGCGAGAGATGAATTTTTGGTATATAATCCCTGGCAGTTACATGCCAACTACGACCATGTTGAAAGCCTGAAACTGCGATTGCGTGTTTAATACATAGTGCGCATTGCAATATATCACCTACTGCGACGTGTGATTTGGTTTAACTTTTTCTGAATTTTGATGGATTCGAGATAGATAAGTGATGCATTATACAATGATATTTGATGCATCATATTTTGTAAGTAAATTTTCTTATGCAATCACATTGTTGCAAAATAAATGAAAGAGAGATTTTTGTCGAGTAACTTTGCATACATTGAATTTAAAGATAGATACTTCCGATACATCATGTTTTAAAAGTAAAGTATCAATCTTGGGAAGTAAAATTCTTCGCGTAACATATGGGCTTTATCAATTCTGTACATGTAAAATATTGGCATAATCTTCTTAAAGCAATCTATAATGCATGTATTCTAAATCAAGTAGGATGGTTATACACTATTGCGATGTATGTTATCGTTTCCAACAAATAACGTGAATAATAATCATTATTTAATAGCTGTGGAATTTAACACAAGTGGGCGAATTTCCTATTCGAGTTCAAACGCGAAAGTTCTTTAATATTCTCTTTCCTGGATGAATTTCAGAGCTGTCGGTGCATAAATAATCAGAAATACCGCTGCGTGTCGCTTTAGCTCGCTCTTGGCAAATTTCTAAAATCAATTAAAGCTTAAATGCGCTTCTCAGTTAATCGCGCTTTATTACAATTTTTAGAATTCCATGAGAGTTAGAATGATATTCAGCATATAATAGAATTGCGTTGTTAGAATTTCAAAAAATTATTTAAACATTGTTGTTAGAAAACATGCAATACTTACTGTTCAATATGACCGAATACAAAATTCGCATATATTCCTTTCTATATTTGTTTTTGTAGCTTATAGATGGTTTCATATCTCTTCTTTTCCAGTCGTCCAATCTCTTCCTTTTTCTCTCCTTCGTGTACATCTCGCAGTTAAAACGCTCTAGTTATAGTAGCTGGCATTATCGGTTTAAAAGCATCCAGTAGTTTACTAATTAACCATGCAAAACTCACGAGTTCGCAGGCCCAAGTCTTTTCCTTTGTCCTCGCTAAGCTTGATGTAATAACATAATATTGTGTAACCTCGAATGAAACTGGATATATTCGATACCTCGATCTATATATTAATTTACCAGCTGTACATATGCGTTCGAGAAATGCATGCTTTTCTTATTTGCTTCCATCCTGAATTCACGACGAACACAAACTTTCAGGTTTGAGACCATTTTTTTCCGAATTATTTATTTGATCGAAAAATCAGATCGGAATATAAGGCGAAATATAAAAAGCCCACCTCGCTATTCGCAAATACATGAGAGGACATCTCAGAATGAGTATATATATATCTTTACCAGAAAATTCCTCGTATAGCTAACATATCGTCATTCGTTGCTTTGCAGAATCGTGCTTTTAATCCGTGTCGATCCTATTTCAAATTCTGTCATCTGATCGTATGATTTTATCTTGTCTTTAATTCAATTTCAATCGAGCGCTATAAACTCGCAACTAAATTTCGCTCTAATCTTGCCGTTTGAAAACTAGAAGAAAAGTGTATCTCTTTCCCAAAACGTCAACCGTTTATAAGCAGCCATATATACTTTACTCGTGTGCAGCAACTCGTCGGAAATGATTCGCGAAATGAACTCGTTCAAGAACGGCCACTACCAACCGCCTCTCCTACGGCCGCCGAGAGGTAATTTTCCCAAAGATTCGACACTGCACCGCATCGCACGTGCGACCACGCGACTCGGATTTATGCATCTCCGCGTCTATCGGTTCTCCCCCCCCCCGCGCCGTTAGGAATGGAAATGAAATTTCCTAAGTATGCGAAATCGGGACAGCCGCCGCCCTTCTATCGTGCAGTGCGTCAAGAGAGAAGAGGAATGGATGAAGGTTGTGTCATCCGGTGGGAAAGAGAGCGAGAGAGAGTGAGAGGAATTCAGGATTTCGACGTTCGACTACGCTCAGGCAGATGGGATGGGTGGAGCGGGGTGCGGGGGAGGGAAGGGGACGAGAGGAAGAACAGCCGTTAGAATAGCAAGCTTTGCGAGGATTTCAAAACGAATTCGTGATCTTCAAAACGATATTTTCGACGCTTTATGGACATCCCATTATTTCCTGCCTTTCGTGATACGCATATTATTACGCATTTTATCGCGATCGATCTTGCAATAAAGTATACAAGTGGTCACCGACGTACTACTTTAAAAGTTACTTCATGCGCAAGAAATCTTACGCGATATAAGGCGCAGAGCTTTCTCAACCGCTCAGTCCAATCGCAACGTTAAAGAGCCCAGGAGCTTTAACGCAGATCCTCGCGAGAAAGCTCTCTGTATTAAGCGGATCCAAGTTGACCCGCTTTGCTGTCCAGCAGCGACGACGTAGACTTACCGAGGACTCGACGCTATAAAAATCCTTGGGCCAAAGACTCGGTGTGTAAACATGCTCCCGTGAAGCGCGAGGTAGATTTCTATATAGCTTCCGCGTGTCTGAAGACAAAACGAGCGTGAAATCGGCGATGTTTAGTGAGTATATAGGGAAAATCAAAAATGAAGAAGGAATACGAAGATGGAGAATTGCGGCGGTTGTGAAAGTTTTTGCAACATCTGCTATATTACGTATACTTGGCGTGCACTTATTCAAGCATTACAGCGCCATTAGCTGAGGGACGAATTTTGTTCTTGAATTAAGCTCATGGTACACACTTATGTGCACAAGTTTCGTAAGCGATTCTCTACACACTCAAGTATCACGTGTTTTATACCATAATTATTATCTATCTTGGCTAATGTGATTTTCATAATTGTTATGAAAAGTCAATTAAAGATCCAGAAAGTTTAGTACATACTTGCAAGTTTAGCAGAAATCCGTGGTTCCAACGTGTATAAATTATGAGGAATACAGAATTCCGGTAACATTGATTATCTTGGTAACAGTGTCAAATTCGTATATGCAGTAAAATACAAACTAAGCCTGTACATACGAGATACTTTAGGGCAGACGCGCATAGTATGTGCATTACAATAATGTATATAGGGAAAAACAGAAATACGTCGAGTCGTCGAGAGAAGAGTATAGTGGGAAATAAGGAAAAGCGAAGTGGATCAGGAGATAAACCGAGCGAGAGAGAGAGAGAGAGAGAGAGAGAGAGAGAGAGAGAGAGAGACGCGTCGGAAGAAGGTTGCAAAAACGAGAATGTAGATGAGGCGAGAGGGAAATATGCGGAGGTGCAGACCGGCAAAGCTGACTCTAGAGCGTAACGTCTAGTTGATTTCGAGTTATATGGGCCAATTCCCCCAACGGAGCTGCTTCCGTCTCTGCGTCTCGATGCTTCCGCGTCCTCCCTATATATATTTCTCCATCTCCTATATGTCGCCTACAGTAGGTCATGCATATACACACGTGCACCCATTCATCTATGCATTTCCACACACGCACACACACACACACGCGTACACACACGCAAGGATTCACTTGTGTATATATATATATGCATTTACAAATATAAATGCACGACTATACAGTTATATGCGTATTAGTATGAGGTATGGTATATACTTGCAATACGGTTGCGGTACTTGTGTATATTATATATACATATACGAAATGTACTGTAATGGATAACTGGAATTATTTACAATGCGACAACTGCTCGATATCGGTTAATTTGTTCGTCCGATGGTGCTATATATATATGCAGCAAGATAACCGCATAAAGCATTGGATATATAATATACATTCGAAATCGCACTTGCCGGGAGAGCATATTAAAATTAGCCGTGCCAAATGAATCTCCATCCACTTACGCAGCAGCAGCAGCCTAGACTCAGGCGCAATCTCGTCCGTGGCCCGAGTGTAATGGCATTATTATAGGCAATGCCCCGGAGGTCCCGCGATCGCTATACCGATGCATTATACATATAGATGGTACATAGGACGAAGGGAAGCCCAGCGGTCCTGGACCACCATCACCACCACTACCACCTCCACCAGCAGCAGGAGCATAGGAGCAGCGATTTCGTCGGATTCGCCGCCCCTCAAATTAACCGGCTCTCATCTTCTCAATCGATGCACGTAGAGATCGGCGGCCGCGTTATATATACGTCGTTCGCGCGAGCTTCTCTCTCTCTCTCTCTCTCTCACTTTCCTCAATCTGTACCCAAGAGAGTGAGAGAGAGAGAGAGTCGATTGAACGCCAAGTGCAGTGCATCGACGGGAATCGGCCCATCAATTAACACTTAACGCGCACTTTCCGAATCGGATTATACGGGAGGTTGCGCGACGCTGCGGATTTTCGTTATAGAATCGACTCGGCACGAAGATAGCGAGCCGAAGCGAGAGAGTTTTAAAACGTGCCACGCGATATCCCTGACTTGGCAATCTTGGGATAAAGCAGCCGTCGTTGCTTTTTCGCGCTTGCGTCGAGATTACGCGCGAGGACGAGAGAGAGAGAGAGAGAGAGAGAGAGAGAGAGAGAGAAACCGATGCGGGACACGCTGTAGATTCTGCACGGGTACATAACGGAGCTCGTGGATTCTTTAATTAAACTTGGCAACCGGTTGCGGCGGTCTGCGGAATTCCGCATTCAAATGGTTATTGTCATTGAAGGGGGAAATTTAATTGTTTCGAGGAACTTGGTGCAAGGAAGGATTGCGTACCGTATTGCGGTGTAGATTTGTCGCTAATCTTATTGCTGCAAAGTCTGTTAATTACTTAATTCCTAGCGGAAGATTACACAAATTGTGGTTGTTATATCTTTCGGTATTTATACTTTTTGGTATACAAAGTCATTTTTCGCTATAATCGTTACGACAAATTTTAGAAAGCTACACTTTATATAGGTAACTTATAAGTGTTGTCGACTTGTAGAATTCGTGCTTTTTTAGCAAGATAAATATCCCTCTGGCACGCATAAAAATAAATTTCAACCAAAGTCGATGCAACCTTATACTAATACTCCCAATTACATTCAACGCTTCTACCGTCCTACCAAATCTGCAATAAACTTATAAAACGCCCTACATAAAATGAGCGTTAGCACGTTCCACGTCACGATCGCTGTATACCCTGTATATATGTATATTAAGAACCATCGCGTTACATATCCCGCATATATATACACACAACGATAAAAAAGGCGAGTTCCCATCGTAAGATTCCACACATATACAGCTTATATATAGCTGCTCCTTATCAATGACATTCACCATCACGAGGACTCGAACCAATTCACTTATCAGCCTGGGTCCGGTTGAATTCCGATTTATAGCAGCGGAGGCCGTTGAGTTATAGGAGGACAACGACACTCACGCGCAGCAGGCCGAAGTAAAATCAATCCGCTGCCGCGCGCTTCCCCCTCGTTTGAAAGCATCGCCACCCGCCTGTACACTTCCGCGGGTAGTATATATATATATAAGGAAACGCGCGGCAGTCGCTACCAACTCAATCGTTCGCGTGATACAACGTACAATGGTGATAGAAAGAAAGTAGAGTGAAAAGAGAGAAAGAGAGAGTATCCCCTCAGTCTGGAGGTATATACATATAGCCGGGGAGGCACTTGGCCATGCAAAATGTTTACGAGCTCACACGGCCAGCTCTCCGCGAGACAAAGGCACATAAATCCTCGCTGGATTATCCTGTACTCGGGGGCGCAGGGATTTCTCCAATAAAGTTGAGCGCCAGCTGGATTAGGTAGACTCTCTCTCTCTCTCTTGGCGATGTATGCATGAAAATTTCCAACTCTCTCTCTCTGTATGTTAGCAACTGCTAGGGAGCAGATCGGTCAGGGTCGCGCGATGTCTGCTATATATCCAGAGCTGGCGGAACGCATTTTCATAAGAGTATGTATATGGAGGAAAGCTGCTCGACTTCCGCCGATTCATGAGCTCGATTACAATATGACGGATGTGCAATTTTTGGACGACTGATGTTGTGCAATGCTGCGCGAGCTTCTCAGGGACGGAGCGAGGGGGAATATTAGATGCTGCGGCGGCTCTGCGGTGGGAGAAGGACGGGGGATGCAGTCGGTGAATAAGTCAAAGGTTGCGGATGCACGAGCGATTGGATTGCGTGGAATGCGCAGGTGGTATAGGTGCTGGTGGTGGCTCGAGAGTGGAATGAAAACCGCGCCGTCTCGTCATGGGTGTCGCCATGAACAAGTGGTTAATAATTCTAATGGGTTTTTGTAATTCGTACAGCCAGAACTGAATCGTATCTTTTCTACTCAACTGTGACATATACGGATAACGGGCAATGAAAAGTTTTTAACTAAAGTATAATATCGTTGATATTTTGGTGCAAAACAACAAAAGTACAATACAATTTACTTTGTCGCAAAGCATTGCGTTCACTTTCGGCAGAAATAACCGGAAACTCTATCCTATATAATATATAAAAGGGTTACACACGCAGGATCGTAATTACGTGTACATGCGTAAACCCGAGAAAGTCGGGTACATAACAGAAGCAACATCAGAACACCAAAACCGGCCGAACCGGCTCTTTTGACATTTGGAGGTCCTTGATTTTTTCCCCTTTTTTTTCTCTCAGTCTTTCTCTCTCCCTCCCGTCCTCGCGCATCGCAATTTCCAATACGTATACAGACACACAAGGGTTGCGAGCCAGTGAGAGGGAGGCAGATCGAAATGCTTATATACATATATAGATAGCGTGGTATCGTATCCTCTCGGGTGTTCTGGCCCTTCTTTGACGCGCGCCTCGGCTTCAATAGCATATCTGGCCGGAATAGAGGGCGAGTTGGCTGTGTGTTGACTCGTCGATACACATACAAGCCTTACAAGCTATTTATTCGCGTAACTTATACATCCTCTCATTTTCGTGATATGTTGTCGGGATAAAATCGCGGCCTGCGCTCATTGTACCGATGTGCACCGACTCGTATTAAATGTATGCGATATTTACGAGCGGGCTTAAATTTTTAGGCGCGGACCATTCGAGCGATTTCCTTATAGTTCGCGGGAGAGCTAGGCTTTCATTATCGAGATGGCCGCATGCATTAAGCTGATGGGATTTTTCGTTATATATGCTCGGATAATAAGCTGATTAATCCTTTTTTCTTTTTTTTTTTTTCATACCGCTGCTGCTGCGGCGATTCTTTACTTTTTGGCGGCTGTTGTGCGGATGGAATATAACTCTTATTCGCGAGTATGTTTAAAGTGCAATATGCGGATTTGATGCTTAATGGAAATGAGAGCGAAGCGTTCGCCGCCCGACGGATCATATTCAAATCGGCTAAGTGCAGTTGATTGTTATTTCTTTTTATTTCGGCTAATTGATTATGATTCGAGAGGCTTATGAGGTTTTGAATAACGTTGATAACGACGTAAATATAAAGAAAACAGAACTGAATCCAGCTGATGTTCATCGATAATTTCGCGGAATCTTAAATTATAACCACCTTATCCTTCTTGGCTATACATTCACAAATAAAACATTCCATCATTAAAATTTCACCACAAGTAAGTTACCCGGCCTCTATTAAGTCGATTTATCGACTCAACCATTCGCAATCATTAACATTTCAATAATCACTCCCCATGGAGAACACCTGCACGCGTTAAATTCCCCATACCCCGATAACGTTAATAATAAAATTCTCTACACATTCTCATCAACGGAAACGTAAGACTCGATAGAAACTGGGTCTCGCCCGAATTCACGTTAGTCCAGACTTAGATATTCGATCTCGCGTGCGCCGAGGGCAAATAAAAATGCCTATTACATAGGACCAGAAGAAAAACGCTTGTAGAATACGACAGCAGCTGTGAGCCCCGCGATTCGCATTCGTAATTCATGTTTACCGCGCCGGACCATATACTTATATATATATTCGGCTGAATGTGTGTTTGTGTATCTGGAGAAGAAAGAGTAGCTTCGGATTTTTCTCCATACGGCGAGAAGAGGTTTGTAAAGGCTATATATGTACTTATCTAACGTCTGCGAACGAAGTTTTTCCCTGCTCTGCACACATGCTTTTCGAGTCTGGGGCAAAGAGAGGCAGCTGTTTCGGGGAACCTTCTGTTCTTGATGGTTTCGAGAGCTCGAGGAAATAATGCTTAAATGCCGGGATAGTCGTTTATTTAGAACTGTATTCAAGAACCATGAAAATAAGCTCACGGTGGTACGTATACTTTGTCGTACAACAATAGTTTACCAATATTTGCAACGAATTAACAGCTTATTTGTGAAGTCAATACGAACCATTTTCAAATTGCACTGATCTGCTTTTTCTTCTCTGTTACTGTCCGATCTCAAAGAGCACTGCCAAAGAATACAACGACCATTACAAGGATTTAATTTTCTTCCTAAAGAATTCAGCGTATGTAATAAAATAAAAGCTTTTAGCAGTTTCTTTCATGATGAAAAATCAGGTTCAATTTCAATTGAAGGAAGAAGAATTTAATTTCCTATGCGGAAAACTGTGTTCCTTTACGCTAAAAGATTAAATGGCGTTTAACCCTTTGACAGTCCTATAAGAGCAGAACATGGTAAATTCTGTATTTTAGATAGAATCAATAGCTGTCGATTGAATTTATTCACAATCAGTTGCTTACTTATTAATATGCTGCTAATATGCAAATTTTTTAAAATATTATTTCTGCAAATGAATGTATTATTTTATATTTTACACTACAATCATTATGAACTGATATATACGTTAAAAACTTATAAACGACAATCATTTCCATGTCAGTAATTAATTGACATCGTTACAAAGCTATAAATACTTCAAAGGTGTGCTACAGCTTTTACATTTTACTTTTTAGGTTTTCCCAACTTCAATATTCATCAAAGGGATAGAAAACAAATTATTGGGTATTCTCTTTGAGACAGGAAGAACCGAGTTAAAATAATAGCTTTCACCGCGCACAAAACCTTTTGTCGCATAACATTATAAATTATACAATTGAAGCATTATTTCCGCGTTGCCATATCTAATTTAATTATTTGAGTAAATTAGATTTTGAAAAAATCATAGTGAAATATTTTCCCGTACGAAAAATAGTTTGCATAATTTATTATTTTGAATACACTTTTAAACCAAAAAAAGAAAAAAAAACCCTTAACGCTTTGTCAAGAAAAACAAACATCGCGAAATGAAACTTCCTGGAAAAGACTGTTATCCCCCCGCCATGCGAGGAACGAATGGACGGCAAGGTCTAGTCATAGTAGGAAAATGTGGGCTACACGATTTCGGTGGGGCTGTTGGTTAGACCCCTCCCGAAGACACATGGAAATTAGGCTGAGCGGTCCCTGCTCTCGCGTATACAGTTTCTCTTTGCTAGAGAGGCTTTCTCCCACTCGTGGTGAGATAATGGCGTATTCGACGTAGGACGACGCAAAGTTCGGTCAACACACACACACACACACATACTCACATAGACGGTGGGTTTGGAACACGAGTGAAAGAGAAAGAGAGAGAGAGAGTGAGTGAGTCGAGTGGTCAGTGCAAATATCAGCGGTATTGCATCCCAAGCCCAAGAGCCATCTATGCTCCACTTCGCATTTATCTCTCTTGCACAGCTCGATCTCGCGTTCATTCCTTCTTCTATTTTTCCCCTGTGCACTGTGTTTTCCTCTATTTTTTTTACGTTGCCTCCCTCCCCACCTCGTCCCTCTATCTGTCGCAGCTGTCGCGTTTTCGGGCTCGCTTCCGACTTCCCTCGCTTGCAGCTTTCTGCGTGGATATATGTGTATATATATATATGTATATAATCGCACGGATCGTCCGTTTAGCGGCATTGAAACGAAGGATTCGTTGTATAAGGGAATTTGCACGCTTGTTAATTAAAAATCTATTATTCGCATACGGACAAAAAGATATGTACGATATTAGTTTAACATTAAATTTATAAACTATAAGTAAGAATTTAAAAGAAATACGATGTTGCAATACGAAACAATAATACAATTATCCGCTCTTATACTTAATATCAAGAAAGAAAAAAAAAATGATAATTTTTGTTGTCTATACTGTATATGTATACATCGTAGCAGGCGAAAGTGCACAGCACGTCAATTATATCTGCTCGTTAGTTATCCTTTATTCCCGCAGTTCTTCGCTGTTTTATGTTTACTCAAGCTCCCGTGCACAAAAACCAATTCAGTTATATATATTCGCCTACGTAGTGCTAAGAGAGGCTTTGAAAAGAACTTTTTGAGCATTACTCTCGAGTATTATATTGCACTTTCGTGTAAGCGTGTGAAAACCTTCGAGCTCGTGCGGTGGCTGCTTATTTTGTGCATATTCGTTACGCGAATTTTCGTTAATTAATCCACAAATTTTCGTCAAATTATCCCAGGATAATTCTCGATGTTAAAGTACGATAGAATATGTAATTAAGTATTACTTCAGAGATTAAAATTCATAGTATTAAATTGTTTAAAATGCGGTTGAAAATACGGAAAAACGTATGGTGATCGAGCATTTAGGCGCGCAATCATATATAGACGGAAAGCTTTCTTTGGAGAGCTTTCCGCGGTAATCGCCAGCAGTCGAAAGCGGCTTTTACCGGACGCCAAATCTTTCGTCTATAATCCACACACACACACACGTTATCGGTGTGCAGCAAAAAAAACTTCTTTTTTGCAAGGAAAGCGAATTTTTTCAACTTCTCGTGTAACCGTTGATTTTTTGTATCGCAAAATCCTTGTGTGCTTATTTATCTTTTACGTTCGAAGAAGTTATATATCTTTGGACTTTCGAAGCTCAAAAGAGCTCGATTTAAAAGCTCTTCAAAATAGATTACCCGTCAATCGAGTAAAAAGGGGGGGGGGAGGCGGATTGATTTTCAATTAAAGTTTGTAATAAAGAATCAAAGATATGTGGGCTTTCAAAGTTAAACGCCTTTTCAGTATTGAACTTTCGCTTCGAAGTGATCTTGGGCTCTTCACCGTGGCCCGTGTACTTGGAAATCTTCCTCGAATCCTTATTACTCGGTATTGCGATAATTACAATTGTCCACGAACAAAATTCGAAACGACACTCATAAATGAAAAAATCGCTTATACATTGGCAAAAGATTCAAGTCTCATAATATAAATATTAAAAAGTAAGATTCCTCGAATCGACCAAAAAATTTATCGTCATGCGAAACCCAAGCTCTTAGCAAAAAAGTGGCCATTTTAGAGAAAAAACGGGGGTATAGGCCCATTAGTACACCGCAACAGAGAGAGGCTCATTACATGCGCTCCGAAACATTCTCCTCGTCGCAGCTATTATACATAACGCGCTGTTTTTTGCTCTCCATTCGGCGTTTCTCGCTTTGCCGCGCGTCATGTCGCGAATAATTTATAGCGGCCGATATCGTCGAGGCGTCCGGGGACCTGCTATATACGCGTTGTTAATCGAGAACGCGAGGAATAATAAAAAAACAAAAAGGGAATACGTATAACGTGCACACTCGGCACCACTGCAGTCCGAACGTGCTAGACGATCGTTTTGTCGCGCGCCTTTTACCCGGCATTTCTGGCCGATTGCACGCTGACTTTTTTGCTCGGCCCGGTGGCACCTCGCACACACCCCCCCCCCCCCCC
>UELV01153912.1:963-17331 GCA_900490015.1 Megastigmus stigmatizans
AAAAAATAATACCACATGTACAATTGTAATGTATTTAAAATAATGTTTAAGAAATAATCTCTTTTTCGCGCTGAACTCGAATAGATATTTGTCTTTATGAGCAAAATCAAAATTTTGGGTTATGTTAGCGTTCCGTAGCGTACTGGTTAAGGTTTATGTGTTGTATCCCAAAGATGGCCGATTTGAATCCCAGTGTAAGAAAAGGTTTTTTTAAGTGCTTAATTTAATTTCGAAAAATTGTGAAGCGTGCGAACATTAATATAAAAGCGACTCTATTATATAAAATTATATATATCATAAAATTGAAATTCAGAATTGAAGTTCATTAAACTCTATTAAAAATTGATAGAAAATTATTCCAAGTCTTTCAAAGAAAGGTCATTGAAAATTATTAAAATATTTGCAATAAATTTGAATAAATTTGAATTGTCAATTTTCGGCAGGGATAGAAATGATATTCAAATCGATTCCGATTGAAATAGAAATGATATTCAAATCGATTCGATTGAATATTTTTCAATCAATATTATATAGAAAATCTTTTATCGTTTTCAATCGATTTCAATAATTTACATAACAAATATATTTGAATAGTCAAAAGAAGTATTAAGAAAAGAAGTTGGGATCGATTGAGATTTTTTAAATCGATTTCAATAGGTCATTTCCAGCAGGGAATGGTTAAAAATAGTATCAAAGCGGATTCAATTGAATCCCCTTTGATCCGATCAAATCCACTATTCCTAATGCAAGGGATAAACAAGGTATTAAACGGGATTCAATTAAATCTGTTTTAATCCATTTTTATCCGTCATAAGCAGCCAAATGTTTAAAAATAGTATTAAAGCGGATTCAATAGAATCCCGTTTGATCCGATCAATTCCGCTATTCCTAATGCAAGGGATAAAAAAGGTATTAAACGAGATTCAATTAAATCTGTTTTAATCCACTTTTATCCGTCATAAGCAGCCAAATGGATAAAAATAGTATTAAAGTGGATTCAACTTTGAATCCGTTTTAATCCGGCGCAATCTATGCACCTTTATATTTTCACTCCCAATCCAATAACTTTTTAATACCCATCTTTTGGATTAAGATTTAGTATTCAAGTGGATTAACATTTTTTCAATCCATTTGAATCCGTTATTTCTAGTAGGGTGGTGTTTTTCATTTCTTCTTGCTCTTCGAGACTCCAATGTACTAGAAAGTTGCCAAAGAATCTTTTTTCTCTCTTCTTTGATCTTCCAAATGACCGCTTGTTATTCCTGCTGGTATTTGTTCTTCCTCTCTTATCGGGTTGATTCTTTGGTGGCATTGTTACTTATTTCTTTGTAACTTTTTATTATCTAATTTTTTTATTTTTATAACCTAACCTAAATTTTAGAAAAAATAATACAAAATTTTTTTTAACACCCTAGCCCACACCAATTTATTAAAATTAAATTTTTTTAATCCACTGCACTCACGGAAACCGAATTTAATTAAAAAATATATTTTAAAAATGCATAAAATAAGTACATTCAGTAAAGCTATGTACGGAACCGATATAGCTATATACTGTTTACTAACAATACTGACATACTGACCCAGATAATCCGTATAGTCGTTTCTACATTGTGAAATGTTTCGGAAAGCTAGTGACGCTAGTGTTGCTAAAGGCCGAAGGGACAAGCAGGGTTTACATTGTGATCGGCTGCGTTCACAAAGATACGAATGCCCGGGTATACAGTGATATTTCATAATACTATTATTTATTACTAAGTATTACTATATGCGCTTAGTATTATTAAATAATATTATTAATGCGCGCACATATCCACGTTTGTAAGATGGATGAAGCAAATAAAAAGAGTCAGTTACAAAGGAATAGGTACATTATTCCAAAAGCATTACAAATTCGTTTTATATATATTATATATATATCTATATATGGATATAGTTCTGAGGTTTTAGATAGATATAAATGTAGTAACCAATATAATATACTTATTTTTCAATAGTAAAACTATTTTTATATCGATTTGAAAAGTTAATTTTGAAAAAGTAATAAATCCGTAATTTAGCGTAATTTAGAGAATAAAACTGTTTTACTATTTCGCCTGTAACTTTTTAAATAATACGAAATATCACAAGCGGCTTGTGGGGCATAATTCTACATACCATTTTCTTCCAAATTAGCCAATAAAAAAATTAACGATTTTTTTTAGTTCAACAGTGGCTTGCCCCCTTAATTGTTCGACCGCGACGATGTATAATTATGAGCAGTTGATCAGAGCAAGCCGAACATACACACTTATGTTATTAATAGAAACACACCTGTTATGTACAGTGGTGACTTGCGCAGAACTGCCAAGAAAAATGTCGCCCAGCCTCGCCTCGAGAAAGCCTTCAAAGTACCCACAAAAATTCAGCAAAAGCGATGCAAGCGCAGCACCCCCAGTTTTGATAACGATGAAGATGATGGCTTGAATAAAGGCGCGTGCAAGAAACCTGCAACAAAACGCTCGAAGGCTGTCGGCAGCAGTGCCAAAGCTTGACAGCGAGAACGATGAGAAAGGCGTGTATATGTGAGACTTACTGAGAGAGAGTGAGAGATATACTTTTTTGCATTATTATATACAAAATCAAGGGGCGCGGCAGCGCCCCCGAAGGCAAGTATGAGAACCGCTAGGCGGAGATGAGCCTTCCTATTATACTTTGAATTTGCTTTTTAACCTTAAAAAATTTTGACCATTTCTATTAATTTATGCTTTACATTGGTTTATGAAGTTTCGCGGGGCTCAATTAACAGATTTTAAATTTCTACTTTAATTCAAAAAAAGTTTTATCCCCAAAGATTATTTTGTTCTTAAGTTATCGCCAATGCTAATTTTCGGGCAACTATTTCCTTTCGCTAAATTTTCGGCTGACGCTATATATAGATATATAAATAGGTACAAATTTCTTCTCGATACAAGTCTATTCCACGTATGTCATCGAGATATTACAAGTAAAAACTAATAATACCTACAATATAGGTAACATAGAGAATTATATATATATATATATATAGATATAAATTAAATATTGGTAGATTGGTTTGGAATTCGGTCGTACTCGATGTCTAGGTGTATAGGGTCGCCGATGATGCAGTCTAACTAGTGCGCTCCATAGCTTTTCATGTCTAAGTGTAGGTGGCGAGGGCGCAACCGCGACCCGAAAAGTATTCCTTAGGATACATATAGAACCGCGAGAACCCAACTAGGCGGCGTTCGGGTAAGCCAGCTCTGGCGGACTAGCTCGCTCGATCTCCCACGTGAGATAGGTGGTTTCGCCTTTCTCACCTTTTGTAAAAAGGTTTGGTGGTATCGCCATCCTTTACCGAGACTGCAAGGAGTTGACCTGTAGTCTCCCTCCCTGTGTGTAACCGCACACACCCAAGCTAGCCGTCGGTAAGTCTACTTGAGACTACCGTACCGAACCGTACCATACCTGTCCGTAATACCGCCGCCTGAAGGCGTTTTGCCAATACGACAGCCAGCTAGGGGTGATTCCGATCGCACACTTGTAAATAGATGCATTATTCGCATTTCGTATTAAATCGCTTTTTAGCTTAAAGACAACTGCTAAGTTTCATTTACTCTCGAACGTATTACTATAATTGTATTTCGCGCCTAAATATTAATTACTAAGTTTTATTTAATACAAGCAGTAGTATAAGATAACTATTAAGTAATCCTTCGAATCCATGAATATGTGACAGACGGTTTTCCGTATAAGTTTTGTGACAGCGGAGTATCGAACTCAATCATTGTATATAGTCTAATTATTATTATTGAATAAATATTCAGATTATTATTATATCGGATGTTAAAGGGAAGTAGGACAGGCTCTTCGGCATTGGATAGAGCGGAAAATTCTAAGAAAAAAACCTATTGCAACTTTTCGATCCGATCAATATTCATTGAGTAATCATCGATTGAAAATTAACCGAGCGGGCCAATCAGGAGAGAGCTAAAGCAGAGATACTCAGCGGGCCTCCTCACTCCACCCGCCTGGTGCTTCGCTTCCTGCTATAGCTCTCTCCCGATTGGCCCGCTCGGCTAATTTTCAATCAATGATTATTGCTCGGATCGAAAAGTTGCAATAGGATTTTTCGCTTAGAATTTTCCGCTCTATCCAATGCCGTAGAGCCTATCCTACCTCGCTTTAACATCCTGTATATTAAATACCGAGTTAAGAGTCTATTTCGAACCTACATCATCCTCCGGGAAAAGTTATCTGCATTCCTAGTATTACACGACTCTGGGAGTTGACCCGCGCGTGGAGCACGCTGCACTAGCTGCCACCTTACTGCATGCTTACCTCTAACGTGACAAGAATTTGACCGTATTCGATGTCTAGGTGTATAAGGTCGCCGATGATGGAATCTAACAAAGTAGTGCGCTCCATAGCTTTTCGTGTCTAGTTGTAGAATTTGACCATATTCGATGTCTAGGGGTATAAGGTCGCCGATGATGGAGTCTAAGTAGTGCGCTGCGTAGCTTTTCGTGTTTAGGTATAGGATTCGGTCGTACTCGATGATTAGGTGTATAGGGTCGCCGATGATGGAGTCTAACTAGTGCGGTCCGTAACTTTTCGTGTCTAGCTGTAGAATTTGACCGTATTCGATGTCTAGGTGTATAAAATTGCCGATGATGGAGTCTAAGTAGTGCGCTCCGTAGGTTTTAGTGTCTAGGTGTGAAATTTGATCATCTCGATATCTAGGTGTACAGGGTCGCCGATAATGATGTCCAGGTAATGCGCTCTATAGTTTTTCATGCTTGGTGTACATATAGATATACGAGCACGCATAAAAAAATTTCTCGACGCTATATATATACGTACGCGTATTACTTATAGTAGAGTAATATAAATGTAAATGTTAAAATATGTATTAAATAATAAATGTAATAATTTAGTGTAATATTTCACCAATTGTATTAATTATAACATTTTGTGTTTATAATTTTTTTTTTTTTTTGTAATAAAATTCATACTACTTTTAATTGGTAATATTCTATGATATCATATTTATTAAATTGATTCTCTTTCTAATAATCATAGAATATTATAACATGGTAGTCTTTTATTTAGTATAGCAACATTAAACTTGAGTTTTCAATTAAATAAAATCGTTTCTTTATTTATTCATATAAATTTTACAATTTCTAATGGACAATTTAAACTAAAGAAACTTGTGAAATTAATTCAGAAATTGTCAAGTACACTTTTTCTTCATTGTTTACATAGTCAAACAAATTTTCCAATTTCCAATGGCCAATTTAAACTAATGAAATTTATGAGATCTATTCAGAAATTGTCAAGTACTCTTTTTCTTTATTTTGCAAATTCAAATAAAGTTTCCAATTTATAATGGCCAATTTAAACTAAAGAAAGTTGTGAAATCAATTTAGAAATTGTCAAGTATTCTTTTTCTTAATTTTACATAGTTATTATTAATTGTTAATAAGTACCAAAATATAATACTAAAATGAACTTCAACTTTGCAATGGTGCCTTACTCAGAATAGAGATGCCAGATAAGCTATCAAAGCTACCAAAGGTGTTAACAGTTGTTAACACCTTTGGTATCTTCAATAGCTTATCTGGCATCTCTGTTCTTAAAAATCGGATTGATTCATTATTAACTTTAAAATATCCTTTGATGTTCCATGGTATATAAAACACTCAATTGACCCCTTCGACATTTAATTTGAACTTCTCTCTCGCATTGTTGTGTTAAGGCAGCAGGGCAAACTGTCATATAAATCACCCAATTGACCCCTTCGACATTTACTTTGAAATTCTCTCTCCCATTGATTTTCTCGTGGTAATGGTAATTCTCGTGGTAATGGTTAGTATCAGACGCAGAAATACACGAAAAAAAAACTCGTTAAGTTTGCTAGGTGATACCTCGTTCAAATCCTCCATTTGCTTGGGTAGCCGATTCAGATTACGCAGATCCTCCACATAGAATAACTATAAAATATATTATATAATTTAGTTTCATAAAATTCTTTCCAAGCATCAACTGTTTTTGTCTTGGCAAGACAGTGCAATCTGATAAATTTATCGTCTGTAAGTAGCGTCACGTTTTTTGTAAAGTATAGCAATCTCAGCATTGATCCATGGTAATTTACCCTTCTTTAAGCGAAAGGTTTTCATAGGTGCCACAAAGTTGATGGCCTTCAGAAGATTATCGCTGAGACAGTGTCTACGTCCATGTCCACGGTCGACTGTGTAAATGAACCCGAATAACATGCTTTTAATTGAGCGAGAAGATCCTCTTGCATAATATTTTTAAAATCTTGATTATATTTCAGGGATATAGCGGTAGCTCTAAGCTCTTAAACATTAATCTGAACATCGATGATATTATGTTCACTGCGAAAGGGGACCATGACGTTACATGCGTCTGTAATTAGGTCATTGTCGTCAACAAGTACAATGACAATCCATGTGCGAGTTGTAGTAGTGCAATGCGTTGGGCCGTGCTGAGCCAGGTATAGTGACAGTTCATCTATTAATTTGTATACATTTTTGGAATCATCACTGTCTGATAAGAGGTCTGTGTTCAGATCGCCCATGATAATTTTATAACTAAAGTGAAAACAATCAGAGATTTAAGATCATTGATCAAATTAGTCTTTTTAGTGAACGCGACGCGAGATGGCCTATAGCTTACAGTAACAAAAATAGGCTGGGGTGTACCTTAGCTTACTGAGCAGGCAAAGTATTCAGGCATACATTGTTTGCCTAGACCAGCTGTATTTGAAGAGGAAACGATTCCGCTGAGTAGAAATCACGGACGTACAATGCAACACCGCCACCATTTATTTACGATCTTGACGAATGATCCTAAAACCTTCTATCTGAATGACGTCATCAGAAACAGCCGAGCTCAGCTAAGTCTCTGCAAGTCAAAAGATATAATAGGAAAAATTCTCGTATAAAAAATTTGAAAATTTGTTCAATGTGGGCTTGTAGCGAATTGACATTGAGAAAGCCCGCCCTTACGGGCCCTCCTGCAGCGCGCAAAATCCTTGGAGCGGCAGTATGTGGTCACACATTTTGCCTGTTATACATAGCATCACGATTTACATGCGTACTGAAAGAGTCGATTAACTATCATACTTGTCATCATTATTACTACTAATACTTTTATCGGTATATGCATATTATTAAAAGTTATGGTATTGTTTGGCACGTTATTTAAATTATTATTTGTTCTCTTATTATGTTTATGGCTATCTAAGATTGGTTTTAAGTAATATAGATAGATGAGTAAAGCCTGATATGTCTCATGCTCAAGAAACTTGATTTTGATTTTTGATATTTGATTTTTCTCGTAAACAGTTTTGTGAATGTTGACATTCGAACACTTAATAATAGGAGATGGTGGTTTAGAAAGAATGTCTGCTTCAGTGCTGCAATCGGCCTGCTTCATAGTGCTAGGGCGTACCCTCCTTCCTCCTCACTGAAGTTGTAAGAAGATGAGTGTTGCGTCGCAACACAATTTGTATGGCGCGTGCGCGACGAGTACGAATTGTGTGGCAAGTTCGCGTGTGGAAACGGCGAGAAACGACAGCACAAGTCGCTTCCGTTTCCCACTGGAACGCGACGGAACTCGCGCCTCGCCGCGTGCATGCAGCCATTCTCGCGCCGGCAGTCGAACTAGTATAATCTCGCGTAACGGTCCGAGCCCTCCCTCCAACAAAGACGCAAACCAACGTATTACGCATCATCGTTTATAATCCCGAAGAAAAGACGCAACCCAACGTATTGCGCAAACACATCGCCTCCCGGGCGACCAACGATATCGCCTTCCGGGCGACCAACGATCTCGACCTCGTGTACCTTTGTGCGTGCGACCATCACCTCGTGTTCCTTTGTGCGTGCGACTTCCCGCGTTTTCTCTATTTCTGATGTAACTTCCTCAAATGTAACGTTTTTTAATAAAAGGGTTTTTTTATGTCGTAATAGACTTTTTCTCATAAAATCTCGATTCTTTTTTTGTATTTTTCTCCTTGTGCAACTTAAACGAAATTATAAAATTAACCAACTAAATCATCGCGAATAAATTCTTTGCAAAATAAATTAAACTTAAAAAATTTAACAAAATCTAAATCGTAAATAAAATTCAGTTATCATGCCACCTAGGGCATGATAACCCTTTAACGTTAAAACATGGTGCCTCCTGTGAGGTCTTAAGGACTTCGCGAAACCCGCAAGTGACGTCGTGTGCACAGAGAAATAGCGCAGCGCATCACTCTGCCGTCGGCAGGATCGAACACGGCGAGTTCTCGAGCAGCCGTGTCCACCTCAACGGTTGCTGCCAACGAACCACCTCGCGGTTGCTGTCACTCCCGCCCCAGGAAGCCTCATCGCCCAGTTGGTCTCCGCATCGTAGGATTTATCGAAGATAAGTTTTGTATTTCCTCCCATATTGAGTGTAATTGGGTAATTATCTATATACCATAACCTTGTCGCGGCCATGTGGCTAACCTAAAGGGACGCAGTCCGCTGCCACGTGGTTAACCTAAAAGAGTGCATCCCACTGCCACGTGGCTAACCTCAAAGAGAGGTTTCTGCGGCCACGTGGCTTAACCTCAATTAACATTTTAGTGACAATCGTTCATTAATATCATTTGCTTAACAATTAACTTAGATTTTTCCAATAAAAGGGGGGAATTAACAATTTTGTTTTTTTTTTAACATCAACTAAAATTTCTTTTCTCGTGATATCATTTTTAATAACTAACTTAATCTTTTCCAGGAAAAGGGGGGAATTAACGTTTTTATTTTGCATCAATCTCATCATTATGATTTAGTTATTGAATTTTAACCTCAAAACTTTTTCTAACCTCTAAGGGATAACCTCAAAACTTTTTTTTACCTATAAGGGATAGCCTCAAAATTTTCTAACCTATAAAGGGGTCAACCTGAGCCTCGTGGAGTGGCCATAGCCATTTCGACATTTGATTTTGTGAATATCCCTGCTTCATTATTTTATGTAGCGACATTTGATTTTATGAATATCCCTGCTTCATTATTTTATGTAGCGACATTTGACTTTGTGAATATCCCTGCGTCATTATTTTATTTTGCGAATCTCCCTGCTTCGTTATTTTATTTAGCGACACTTGAGCTGATACGAGACCCTTGTTTGCCATTTATGTAATTAAATTGATTTTTGACTTCCGAGTTCCCTTGTTTGTCTGCGATTGAACTAGTATTTTAAGATTTAATTATTTCTTTTCAAAAATTGTAACCTATTGCGTGTCAATCAGATAATTATTTGTGTTTGGTACAATTTAACGTTAGTCTTGTTTTTTTTTGCGATTGCAATGTAAAGTAAAGCTTCAATTCATTAACTACGACACGAAATTTCTTGATAACTAGTAACTCTTTCATATTGATTTCTTAGATTCAATTAGCATATCTTTCATATTGATTTCTTAGATTCAATTAGCATATCTTTCATATTGATTTCTTAGACTCAATTAGCATATCTTTCATATTTATTTCTTAGATTCAATTAGCATATCTTTCATATTGATTCTTAGATTCAATTAGCATATTCCCTATTTTGTTTCCCGATATACTCAACGTAGCCCTTCAAAATGGCTTTGCCCGCCGATCAACAAAAGCGCGTTGAGTACATTGAGAGCAAATACAAGACATTAGATAATCAAATCAAATCCCTTCAAACTTATTTGTATGGCCCCCAACTAAATTCTATTAACGCAAATTTACGTTTGACAAACCTGACCACCTTACACCGTGACTACCTTAGATATCACGAGGAACTGACGGTTTTGGACTCTACGCACGTACTGATTTAATCTTATCAAAATCTAGAGAGTCATTTTTACGACATTGCTACGGCTGTAACTCAGCTGCAGCACGTCGAACCAGCTGCTAGCTCGACATTAAACTCTAGCAGACCAAACTTTACAATTTCCGACCATCATCAAAACCCCAAACTCCCTACTTTTGATGGCACCCCAGACAAATGGCTAGCGTTCAAAAATAAATTCGTGGCCCTTATCCATTTGCGACCAGACCTTAGCAACTTGGTTAAGCACACTCGATTAGAAGATTCTCTCACCGGGGAAGCGTTAAGAAAAATCTCTGAGTTCCCCGTTAGCAACGACAATTATCCAAAGGCTTGGGAAGCTCTTCTAGAGTCTTATGATCAGAAAAGGTTGTTAATGATCAGGCATTTAGACGCGATTTTCGATCTCCCCACGCTCTCTAAGGCAACGGCAACCGATCTCTCAGCCCTGGTTGACAAGACCAAACAGCATCTTCATCTCTTAAGCCAGCTCGATGTGGTGGTTCCCGACGCGGTTACCATCAGGCTCTTAGAAAGGCGTTTACCTCCTAGTACCAAATCAAAATGGGAGGAAACTCTCGATACAAATAAAATACCAACTTTGTCAGAATTTTACATCTTTGTAAAAAACACGGTTTTCAGATTACGCTCCTTGCAGCAGAATCCATTCCCTGAAAACGGTAATAATCGGAAGCGAATCGGAGAAACCGTTTCCTCACATGCGTTCAAAACTCCGAAACCCCACGCTAGGTCTTTCGTTACCAATTCTACGGCATTTTCAGCAACGTCTGCCCCCTCTCCTTCGTGTCCAAAATGCAACGATTCCCATCGCCTATATAAATGCCCCTTGTTTAACCAATGTAACCTGCAAGATCGATGGAAATTTGTGAAGGCATACAAGATCTGTCGGAATTGCCTCTGGAGTCACCCTCTCCCTTGCAAAAGTGACAAGCGTTGCAAAAAATGCAACCAACTCCATCACACGCTACTCCAGAACGAGAAAGCACCCCACCGAATATTGCAAATGCTGTGCCAAACGAGATTTTCCCTCGCGAACTTTTCTGTATTCCAAAGAACCTGCCATTAGCAGACCCTCAATTCCATCAACCGAAACCAGTCGATCTTCTGTTAGCTTCCAATACCACTTTATCAATTTTGGCGGTTGGCCAAATAAGACTCCACCACAAAGATTCCAACATCACCCTGCAGAAGACCCGCTTAGGGTGGATTGTGGCCGGAGGCTCCGAAGTCCTCGAGTCATCAGGCCCAGTATCTTGTAATATCGTCAAGTTAGATAAACTCATTGAGCGTTTTTGCCTCGTGGAGGATTTCGATCACGAACCCGTTCGTTCTCGCGATGAAGTCGCTTGTGAGCAGCATTACTTGACTCACACGAAACGTGATGCTACGGGCAGGTATATCGTTCGTCCTCCTTTTCGAGACAGTAAATTCAATTTAGGTGAATCTAAACCACACGCACTCAAACGCTTTTATTCCTTAGAATGAAGATTCGAATCAAATCCCCATTTAAAGACTGAATACCACAAGATCATGGAAGAATATATTTCCCTTAGGCACATGACTCGGTGCGACGATGGGGAGGATTATTATCTTCCTCACCACGCGGTAATAAAGGAATCCAGTCAAACGACCAAGGTCCGAGTAGTCTTCGACGCATCGGCAAAAACATCCACCGGTATTTCCCTTAATGACACCCTCATGGTAGGTCCCACCATCCAAAATACCATCTTCGAACAAGTTCTCCGTTTCCGTGCCCACTCCTATGTCATCACAGCGGACATTCAGCAAATGTATCGCCAAATCATTGTTCATCCTGAGGATAGAAAATTCCAAAGGTCCCTCTGGTATCATAATGGTAAGATCGCATCCTTCCAACTTAACACCGTCACGTTCGGCACGGCATCGGCCCCCTTTCTCGCAATTCGAACCATCCAAAAATTAGCGCGTGACGAAGCCCAAGATTTTCCCCGTGCTTGTAAACTCCTTCTGCGCGACTTCTACGTCGATGACTTCATCTCTGGCGCAGATTCGGTCAAAGAACTACTCATTATTCGCGACGAGATGATTGCGTTGTTGGCACGTGGTGGATTCCATATTAGACAGTGGTCGTCAAATCACCACTCTGCATTGGCTAACATCGACAAGCGTTTCGTTGCGCTCGACCGTATGATCAAGGAAGACTCAATCCAGAAAACCCTTGGAGTCATCTGGGATTCCAAACAAGATCTTCTCCAATATGCCCTTAACCATGTCGATTCTAAGGTGGTAGCAACGAAACGGAAACTCCTATCCGAACTATCTAAAATCTTCGACCCTCTTGGGTTGCTCGGACCCGCAGTCTTGTACGCCAAAATCTTAATTCAAGACTGTTGGAAGGCGAAGATCACGTGGGACGAGTCCCTTCCCCAAAACATCTTTACTAAATGGAAGTTGCTGGCAGATCAGCTGCAACTCCTGAAGTAAATCTCGTTTCCTCGCAAATTGTTGATCTCGAATCCCGTTCGCATTGATCTACATGGCTTTTACGACGTCTGTACCTACGGATACGGAGCTTGTCTCTATATCCAATCCACCGATTCCATGAATCATGTCTCCATCAATCTGGTCGCCAGTAAGTCCCGAGTCACTCACCATCCCCAGATTAGAACTTTGCGCCGCGTCCATCCTTAAGCGACTGTTCATAGAATCAAAACCTCAGTTGGATTGTCCTATTGATCAGGTGACGTTGTGGTCAGACTCAACTATAGTCCTTTGTTGGCTTAAGAAAGCCCCCCATCTTTTGCGAACGTTTGAATCCAACAGGGTCGCCGAAATCCAAACGCTAGGAGATCAGGTCGAGTGGAGACACGTCCGGTCTGAGGACAACCCAGCCGACTCCCTTTCTAGAGGACAATTACCCTCCGAGTTCAGTAATAATCCTCTGTGGGGTTCCGGCCCAAAATGGTTGTCATTGGCCGAAGATAAGTGGCTTCCTTCCATCGAACCAAGCGTGAGCGAAATCCCGGGGCTAAAAAAGGCTATTTGTTTACTCAAAATCCCTCGCGGGTCCTTAGATTGGCTCTATTCTCGTTTTTCCTCGTATAGACGTTTCATCAAGGTACTTAGCTACATTCTACGGTGGAGGACTCTAGGGACTTTAGCATCAAACCAAACTCGTAGGCGCCTCCTAGGCGAACAATCATATCGCCTTCCGGGCGACCAACGAATATCGCCTCCTAGGCGAACAATCATATCGCCTTCCGGGCGACCAACGAATATCGCCTCCTAGGCGAACAATCATATCGCCTTCCGGGCGACCAACGACTAGCGCCTTCCAAGAGAACAATCATATCTCCTTCCGGGCGACCAACGAATCTCGCCTTCCAGGCGAACAACGATCTCGACCTCGTGTACCTTTGTGCGTGCGACCATCACCTCGTGTTCCTTTGTGCGTGTGACTTCGCGCGTTTTCTCTATTTCTGATGTAACTTCCTCAAACGCAACGTTTTTTAATAAAAGGGTTTTTTATGTCGTAATAGACTTTTTCCCATAAAATCTCGATTCTTTCTTTGTGTTTTTCTCCTTGTGCAACTTAAACGAAATTATAAAATTAACCAACTAAATCATCGCGAATAAATTCTTTGCAAAATAAATTAAACTTAAAAAATTTAACAAAATCTAAATCATAAATAAAATTCAGTTATCATGCCACCTAGGGCATGATAACCCTTTAACGTTAAAACAATGAGTAGATAGAATATCGTCATCCTTGAAGGACGGAGAAGCAGTGCGGAGGACGGCAAGCGCCATCTCATGAGGTAAGATGTTGTTGTTTTCAAAGTCGACAAAGCTTGTGATTAGTAACTCGCTGCCAGCCGCAACACCGCCCGCCGGTTTGGGAGACGTAAAGAAGAAGGCACGTTCAGCCCCGCGTGGCACATGGTTCATCGAATGTGTGGTCCTACTCAATTTTCTGCCTAAATTTAAATTAAAATTTTCACCGCTGTAATTTCTGTTAAAAGAGATTGGAGATAGCTCTTTATATCTGGCACTCCGATTGTTTCTGTGGTTATTTGTGAGTTTGTATGAAGGGCAGTAAGTGATACAAGGCTAATCTCAGTGTATATAAGTAGATTGTTGAGGGCATCATGCAGAGATGCATTCTCACCAGCCTGCTGTGCCGGAGAGACCCTGAGCCCTTCTAGTAGAGCACTAGATCCTTAATTTTATCACTTAAATTATTAAAATAATTATTAAGGCTTATGACAACAAGTCTAATGGATAGCAAATTATCCTTTAGAATATCTAAAGCGGGGTCTACCTTAGTACAAATTAAAGCTCAAGGGTGATGCACAGCTGACACGGTAGAAGGATTCTTAATGCTAACGTTATTTTTACTTGTGATTAATCTAAGACTAGAGATAACGTTACTCGGCGAAAAGTAACCATCTTTTGAAAATATGGTTATAACTTTAGAATTTTTCTATTAATCATTATGAAGTTTTAGTCAAGTTTACAGGTTATTGTTGGCATGAATCTGTTAAATTGTCAGGAATTAATATTTTATATTTTTTGAGAAATTAACAATTTTATGAAAAAATCGTTTTTCTATCAGATTCGATAACGGGAGTAAAACTACTCAAATCTTTTCAAAATTTAATACTAAAATAACATTTTTGTTCCTTGAGAGCTGTATATTTTTGATATACATTTGGTTAATAAGTTTTAAAGATATTTCAATTTTTCTGATTATTAAGATTTTTTAAAATATTTATATTTCAATAATGATTTGATGGATTAAAATTTAAAATATATTTTAAATTTTAATAATAATTGTGAAATTTAAAAAAAAATTTACTAAATTTCTTATATAATTTTTGAAATATTTTTAAATAGTTAAATTACTTACTTTATTTATAAATTATGTAATAAATTTATATTAAAACAAAACATTATATTAGAGGAAGCTAAGTGCCAATGAATTAGCAGCGGCTTTTTAAATGTAGAAGTGGTAATTTTAATTTTAAAATGTTAATTTTTTAATTAAAAATGCAAATCAAGATTCACATTCACAATCCATTCGACAATTGATTGATTGAAATGTCTTTATCTAAATACTTTCTATTCAAGTAAGGGAGCTAAATTTATTTTTAAATTCAATGTCTTTTGATATTCTAAGATTTTAGACTTAAATAACCGACTTTTTTGAGAGATCAGTATTTTACTCTGAAAATATTCTTTGCCCAGTCTTTACATGCAATTTAATGAAAAAAAAAAATTATTTAAACCTTAAGTTGTTGAACTGTAAGCCCAGTCCTCTCGAGTTGAGCATTTTGAAGGCATAAAAAGATTCTTGACTATCCTCAACTTTTTTATGCAAAACTTTAAATCTTAAACTTTTACACCAAATAACCCGATGCTCTCGAGTTCAGTATTTCATTGCAAGACATTGTTTTGACAGCCACATTCTAAATGCAATTAGATAAAATAAGATTATTTAAGCCCTATGTTCTTAAACCATAAGCCCGGACCTCTCGAGCTAAGCATTTTAAAAGCAAAAAAGATTCTTCAATAAATCAATAAATTTTAAACATTAAGAAATATTACTTATGTCCACTGTACTCTACTATAAACTGACAAAGATTTTTATATTGGTCTTAATTAATAAATCAATAAATTGTCGAATTGATTGTGAATGTAAATCTTAATTGGCATTTCTAATTTAAAAATTTACATTTAAAAATAAAAATTACCACTTCCACATTTAAAAATAATTATATCCCAAATTTTTAATTTTTTTATCTAAAGAATTTAATTTTTTTAAATTTAAGATTCTTATTGAAAATAGATTCTCTATTTATCCATTAAATTTTCTTTCTGTGATGCTTTTTTAGCCAGGAATATATAATTTGTTCTTCTCATTCACCCATACTGATCCTCCACAACTTTGCACTGACTTTTGTCGTATCCATAAAGTCATGTAATTGTGTTAAAAGATAAAAAGAGAAATTAGTACAAAACCATATACGAGGGGTATTCAAAAAGTAAGTTTCTCTGTGTTGGGAAAAAAATAAAACACTAGTTTAGGCTATAAAAATAATTTTACTTTATTCTTTTACTCTTAAACTATTTTTCTACGTAGTCGCCTTGGACTTCAATACATTTTTTGTATCTGTTTGCAAGCTTAAACAAACCTTCCTTAAAAAATGGCGTGCCCTGTTTTTGGATCCACGATTTAACGACTTTTTCGATTTCGTCATTTGATGCGAAGTGCTGGCCACCCAAACTTTCTTTTAACTTTGGGAAAAGGAAATAGTCACTTGGTGCGAGGTCTGGAGAGTAAGGTGGGTGGTCGAAAATTTCCCATTTGAATTTCTGAAGTAAGGTTTGTGTTTTTTTGGCATAATGAGGCCGAGCGTTGTCATGAAAAAGCAAGACTTTTTTTGACAATTTTCCAGGGCGTTTTCGTTTAATGGCATTACTGAGTTTCTGTAGCACTTCATAATATCTATC
>UELV01153930.1:0-19446 GCA_900490015.1 Megastigmus stigmatizans
ATGTATGAGTGAATGGTCATTTATGTGGGTGTGAATGGCTTTGTAATGTCCTCTTTTATCTTTTATCTTTTATTTTTATTTTTTATTTTTTTATTTTTACCTTTTGACTGATGGATATTAGACTGAATTTTGCGAATTTTATTTTGTATTTATAAGCTGTAACTGTGATATCACTTACGTATTTTGACTTACTGTATCTGTATTATTTAATTTGTAATTGACTGGGTTATACAACTATTTAGTGCAATATTTAGTGCAATATTGTACCTCCAAGTTTTTTTATTAGCATCATGTTAAGATTATATACAGCATTGTAATTTTTGTTTTGTTACAAAATAAATTTATATCTATCTATCTATCCATCTATCTCTGTCACGCTCTCTCTCTCTCTCTCTCTCTCTCGCTCTCCTAAGGAAGTTATTAATTATATTTTTCAATTGATATTTTATAATATTTAATTTTATAAAAAAATATTTTAATATTTTTAATTTTAAAGTTTAAATTATACATACTTACGAAGTAGATAAATCATAAATTTGTAATTATGTTTTCAAATATTACTAAGATAAACACTCACTAATATTAAGTTTTTATCTTTTTATAATATTTCCATTAAAAAATTTTTGAGGCAGATTATATATCGGTAACTATATAATTAAGATATGTAGTTGAATTCACTAAAAAATGATAAAGTTTAACTTCATGTAAAAGCAATCTTTTATTGAACTATTTTTGATTATTGAAATCAATAGGGGAAACCGGTGGAGCATAGTTACCGAGTATTACTGTTTCATACTTTTTTCGTTCAATTTTCAATATTCTGTAAATGTGACTGCAGAGAATCGGGCCGAAGTCGAAAAATGTTGGAATATTGAAAATTGAACAAAAAAAGTATGAAACCGTAAATGTCAATAACTACCTATACTCGTCTACTTCCTTCTTAAGAAATTAATATTAACCATACTAATTTATAGTTTGTTCAATAATATAATATGCCACAGAAAAGGAACATTTCCATACTAATTTTACTCGAGCGAAATTAACAATAACCTTAGAATGAACAATAATTCATGTGTAATAAATATAGATTAAACAAAAGCCAGCTAAATGTTTTTCAAGCATTACAAAAATTTGATGGGCGACATATATCATTGATATCATTGTGTCAAGGCTGAACTAAACGTTGGGAGAAGGGCGATAAACTTCACGGCCCGATGCATTTCACACAATTCGTATGATACAAGCTCACGCATTTTCCGAGTATATACACATCGGTGTCGATGTCAAGGTTGCGCATCTTCCGCAACGCCGAAACTAGCTCAGAAAAGTTTACATGCAGGCCCCTTCACTTGTTCTCGTCCGTTCACAAAAGTCCCTGTGGAAAAGTTGCCTTTGAGAAAAACAAAAATTACGAGTATTTCCCGTAGACGATGGCACAAGCTTTTCGACTTAATAATCACGTCACGCGCCGTGTTTTTTGAAGTGGCTTGCATGTGACAGACGTCGGATAACGAAGGACTCGACACTTCGGTAACTTGCGAGGCGCGACATTGGCTTCGATCGGCCTTAAGATTTGTACACGAAGCGTACCACACAATCGAGTTATGCTAAGGAAATGTGATCTTATCGTTGGAATACGGATGATAGTGAATGTACTATATTTCACTTTTACTTTCTTTTATATTTCACGCATGCTAAATAATTCTTATCGGTGAAAACATTTAAAAAACGTTGTCAACGTATTTAAGTAATATTCGTAAAATATTTAATATGAACTTCTTAAAGGTGGGAATTTAGAGATCCGCCTGAACCAATATAACAGCCAAAAGAATTTGATTATTTTATTCAGCAACGTTTTGGGTGCGTCTTCTCCTTGTGCTTCCCTTTTCAAGCCATAAGAACAATTATTTTACACTTTAAATAAGAATTCGTTATAAAAAAATAGAACTTTTTTTCACAATTTAATCAACCTTAAGCGTAAAATAATTGCTCTTGTAGCTTGGAAAGGAGATATAGGTATATGACGCTCCCAAAACGTCACTGAATAAAATAATAAAATTTTTTTTGGCTAATATCATCACTAAATTTCTATCTTTGAGAAGATCATTTCACATAAGAACAATAAAATCTACTACAACCTATTTAATATTAAATAATTAAAAAAAAATTATAGAGTAAATTTGAGTTATGATAAATAAATACAACAGTATATACATAGGGTGTTAAAATCTTTCTTAGAGAGTGCTTATGGCCAAATCCATCTCAAATTGAACGATCTCAAATTTTGAAATTTGAAAATGTTATTCTTCTTGGAAAATAATTTAATACGTTTTTTTTCGATATCAATAAAATTAAATTTGATAGGAAATTCTCAAAAATTTTTACCTAATCTTGACATTGGAAATTTTTTTAAGATAATTTTTAAACAGTCGTTATTTTGCTAGTTTTTTATGCTTCCGAATAGACTAAGTATTTATTTTACTCAGTTTTGAATGTAATTTCATCTCACGCAGGGTATAAAAAAAAATGTTGTATTCAGTTTTTTCTAAAAAAATATACTTCTTAGAAAACTGCATTTTTCTCAAAAAGCCCATTTATTATGAAAACTTTTATGAAGGTACGGGGTGGTTAATACCTATCAAACTGTGGAAAGAGAAAAAGAAATCAAAATAATTTTTTTTTACCTTATCGCCGTGGTCAGCGTATAGTTATTATAAATAGACTTGTATACATCCGTGTACATACCTATATGCAATGTATATGAACTTCTGTTTTAAAAACCGTGCATTCTTGCGCTCATCACTTTTCTAGTTTATAATCAGCCATTTAACACACACACACACATTTCCAAACCGTGTACTATACACTTTCTAGTGCACATCAAGGTTTTCGTTTAGACAGTCACACAAACCTGTATCAAAGGTGAATCACAAAAAATAAAGTCTCCACAGGTTTAAGAGATTATTGACTCAGATTCCGATTAAACCATATAACTAATTTTAATTATGTTATTCAAGTAACAAAATTTGTATGATAATTGTTTCCATTTATTTTTACGAATAAATAATTTAAAAAACAATTTTAAAATATATGGACATTCTCTTTTCCTATTTATTATCATAAATAAACATTTATCATTAACAGTCGCATCAGGTGTCTCCTCGCTTCTGCTAGTCTAGATTGCGAATGAGGTCATTTTAATCTCGAGCGATGCAGTTAGCAAAGCGAGATCCTTTTTACAGTCTCACTTATTCAAATACCGAATATTATTTGGGGTAGCCTTTTTAATAAAAGAATTAATAAAGCGAACAAATCGATAGATTACATCAGAAATGCCCAGCTGTTAAGATCGCGCAGTACCCAGGGAAAGGGTAGTCTTGAGCGCCACTTTCGAGCGATATAGCGTAGCAATTAGAAGGATAACGTTGAAGTGAAGTCTTGAGTTTGAAATCCCTTGTCATCTTATACTGTTCTTGTCCCGACAACGGCGCGGCTCTGGAAAAGCGATACGGTGCCTGTTGGTACCACGAAAAGCTGCCATGATCGGCTAATGAAATTACAAGTAAAAGTGGTACCGCACGGGGTACGCCGTTCTGACACACCATTAATGTCTCCTTCATCGTTTCCTGCGAGAATGGCCTGCTAACTTAAGGAGGTTCACTGGTTTTTTTATTTTCGAGGGATTTTTTTTCAAGTTTTTTTTTATACTATTAAAATAGCATTATTTGTACCTGGTTAAAATTTCAAGAAGCTGTACCTTCCCGAAATTGAAATCTTTCCTTAAAATTTCGACTTTTAACATGTATTCCCTATACCAAACCATGTGTACAGAGCCTTTTTTTTATTATATCATAAGAACTTTTCACAAAAGAAGACAAGTCTGCAATGACAAAACCAAAAAACAAACGCACAAAAGAAGAATTTTCTTATCTTTAGAGTGAGACTGAGATATTTATAACGCTAAAAATTTACATCGAAAGCTATATATTAAAATCTGTTTTGCTAGATATTCTTCAATTGTATTTCGGAACCCCTTTACGCTTCATATACTAATTTTTCAGAATGACCTGTAAAAAATGATATCGCTATTAATAAAAATGTTATTAAAACGTACACTCTTATATGCCCTCGGTCTTATATCTCGCATCTTAAAACTCACAGCTTTGACATAAAATATCTTAAAACCGGTGTGGGCAGGGGTTCCAAAATTACAGGAATTTATGAATAATGATTGTACAAGTTTATTTGCAAAGTTTCAATCAATTCGATAGAACACGAATTTACTCATAAATGACCTTAACTTTACCAACAAATTGTTTAAATTTCTCTAACATGCTTAGTGTTTTTTAGATTA
Source organism: Megastigmus stigmatizans (assembly GCA_900490015.1). Lineage (NCBI taxonomy): Eukaryota > Metazoa > Arthropoda > Insecta > Hymenoptera > Megastigmidae > Megastigmus > Megastigmus stigmatizans. Next base: position 4,355 of record UELV01153930.1, read on the forward strand.
GCATATTTCTTTTAAAACTTGTTTTATCATATTAATATATAGGTATCCAACCAATAAGATTTACCATATAATGCAATTTACCTAATTCATTCTGCTAATATTAAAAACTACACAAAAACCAAGTTTGATAACTATTAAATGGCTCAATATATGATCAGAAGAAATATAAGAAGTTTTTTTTTTTATATTAAATAACGTTGCTCTATTTATGCTCTCACTCGGTCTAATCAGCAATGGAGGTCTACGATGTGTTTGTAAACAAAGCACATGTAATATTTTACAGAGGTGGTTGTGTCAATCGGCCAGGATTGGGCTCGAATCCATGATATTAGAAATGATCAGAGATAAGAGGATATTTTGAGTTAAAGTTACTCCAAATCCACCGTGGCACATCACGGTGCGATACGCAAAAAGAATTTTCCTGACCTACAAACTCCAGAGACAAATTCGTTGTCTATTCCTCAATGTGTGCCTAAATATATACGTGCTTCAAGTGTAGTGAGTGGTATTTTCCTTTCTCTCTGTTGCCTATTTTTTTCTCTATGCCTTTATGCCATCGATTCAACCAACACTCAGAATTCTACACGCAATAAGCGAATAGAAGGCTTTTCGCAGTGCGCTTCTTTTATAGGTCATGGAAAGAAATTTATCAGTCTATATATTTAACGAACCATTTACACGTAATAGAACTTATTATTAATTTTACTGTTTGTTTTTTTTTAATAGAAATAATTTTTTTTTTATTAATATTAATTAAAATGTTAGCATAAGACAAACTTCGCATTTGTGTATTCTATTATTTTTTATTTAAATTACTTTTCATAGTACAAATAGAATATATGTAATCATTTGCAAGATTTCCATTTGAAAATAAGAAAGGCTGAAATTTCAGAGTTTACATTAAAATAAAGTACTTTATTCCAGAATGAACTGTAAAGACGATGCGGGTATAAAGTAATTTCATTGTAACTGTCACGTTTATGCTGAATTCTGACCAGTCAAATGAATTCTTGTTACTAGGTTCACAACGTGGTGACAGTTCATTTGGAGCTAAAGCACTATATGTAACACGAGACTACGAGAGTAATATCGATCATTCTTTCGGGAGATCATCCTTGGGAATAATCTTCGACTTTACGCCCTTGTTACATTATGTACTATTAACAGTTACAATCACACTTTTCGTTCCCAATAACCTTTAATCTATTTTTCATTTGATATTATATTTAGTACATATTAAAGTATTTCTTTTTTGTTCAAGTTTAAATGACATTTCAAGCCGAGAAACCGTAGTTTCAAGCAAAGAAACTCGTGTCCTGAGTTTTTTGTATGTTGCACCAACATGAGAATTTCTAACTGGTAATACGAGATTATCAAATCTTCAAAATTCAATATCTCGGGTTCAAATAAATGTGATAATAACATTTTCCGCTTAATGAAAAATACTGTTTGCTATTCACATTACAATACCGAGAAGAGATAACAGAAGAAAAATTTTCAGAATAATTTATGATCATAGATAATTAATCATATTTATAAATATATTGATGATAATTATGTTTTAAAGTTATCGAGGGTGAGATAGATGAATTTAATCGATTTTTAAAGAAAGGAAGATCAAGCATGAAGTTTCTTTTACGCTCTTAGTTATAAGAAAATTGGTGTTATTGGTTCTTGCATACATAATTAATATATGTAATTAAGGATATGTGATACTCAATATTTATCGAAATCACAGTATTTTGATTCCAATAAAAAAATATTTGTATAATTGCAAAATGAGGACATCGTACTTACAAAGCGTTCGGATTGTCCGTTGGTATATGAAATTTTTATGGAAATGCTATTTCTAATAGTCTTTAAATATTCGACTGAGACTTTGCAAAATGGTAAATAATGGTCCAAAGAAGTGCAATGATGTCTTTACTTTCCATTATTACAAGTATTTTGTTATCGGAATTAAAATACAGTAACGTCGGTAAAGTAGGGCTACCACATAAGAATATATTATTTTACCATTATTCTTCCATAACTTTCGCATAGAAATTTCTAAAGAAGAAACTTGGTATAGTTATATAATAAATATTTATACCTACTTGGCATTATAGTAAAAGAATAAAAAGAGTACGTATGCTATTCTTGGTAACTTTTTAAGTTGACACTACGAGAAGTTATCAGCAGGAATCCATAAAAGTAAGATACATGCATTAGGCGCATAATAATGCAATCTTTCTCGACTAGGATATGCTCTGGACATTGATAAGCGACGACTCTCATGTTGATGGTCCATAATTTAGATAAGCCTATATTAAATTCTCATCAACTAGCTTTAATGTCACTCGACTGCATAACGTCGATTTCACGCGCCAATTAACCGTTGGTGGCTCCAGATCAGTAAAGGTAAAGTAATCGTGAGACCAGGATTGAATATGGAGAAAATGTGTAATTGGTGTCACGTAAATTTATAATTCTATTAGGAAAGCAACCTTGACATAACTGGATGCATATGCGTTTATACGTACACAGTCTGTATGTATTTGTGGAATAGTCAACAGGCTTTACAGGATTTAATTTGGTAAATCCGTAAGAATTTTGTTTATTTTTTAAATATTAAGTGACTATAGAATTTAAGTTTAAATAAATCGGTCATTAGTTGCATATAATCCGTTTCGTCGATCAGCTCTTTTTCTTCCTATTTTGGCAATGCTATTTAAATGTAGATGTTATATGCTTTATTTTCTAATTTTTTTCTCTTCAAGGTTGAATGTACGACCTTTCCTAGTAGGTTATTTTCAAATATAGGGTTTGAAGCGAATAAATTGTTTGTGAGAGCTCGTGATTTAATAAATTTTACAAATTAATTACAATTTTTGGTTTGTGGTTAAAAAATTTTATTGAAATATTAATTATAGTTTCTATAGACCAGTTTGGCACAATATTTTACTATCTTAAGTATTTATAAACAATGAAATAGTTATTCATCAACATACATTTTAATTCTAAACATAGTATCCTTCCAAAACGTGAAATACAAAATCAGAGGAAGAATATAAGACGAAACCATCAAGCAATTATGAAATTATTTTGTATTTCTTATATGAAAATCTAAATATCTGGAAGCTAGAGAAGGCCGCAGCTGCGGCGTGGCAGCTAATTGACCTGTATCGACAAGTGGGCTGGTAGTTATTGCAAACCGACCGGATATAAAGTGATAACGCTAAAAGCCGATTAAGAGGGACCGGCGACCTCGACCGCGACCCTAGAGAAGGACCTCGGGTACTATCGGCGAGATACTTCGGCCTGCTGTCGCTCGCTGCAGCTGCTTCGACCTCGGCGTCGTTTGCTTGGCATTATTGGAGCGAACGGAGAACCGAGGGGAAAAGCGAGAGTGAGAAGGGACACATGCAACACCTCCGATCCTGAGATTTGCAGACGAGCTCCTCTCGTCCCTTCGGCCGTCACCTTCGCCCAGTCAGGACGTATAACCTCGCATCCTATCGCGGATTAAGTAGTGAATACTTCCCGCGGTCATTTCAATGGCTGTCGCCTTATACCTCTAAATGCGGCACACTGATATGAAGTAATTAATGCAGATAGCCATCGATTTAAAAGCCAGATTTTAAGTCTGGCTTTTTAAATATTTTAAATCACTTCAAATCATTTTGAGAAGAAGATTTATTTTTAAGTGTTATTGCTTCTATTATAATAAATATTTGATTAAGAATATATAAAATAGGTATATTTAGCTATAATTACGATTTTATTAGAAAAAAAAAAGAAGAAAATTAGGTATGCAAATCTCTGTGATTTGAAAATAAACCCATTTTTTTTATATATTCTATAACATAAAATCTAGTATTTTGTGTTAAAAATATATTCGAAATAGTGAGTAAATTTTAAAGTGGTTTATAAAACATAATTGTATATTAATTACAACTACATTTTTATTATTAGCTAGAAGGCTGATATAAAATTTAAAAAATATATTCAAAATTTTAATAATATTAAAATTTGGAAATGATTTATTAAAATTTCTTGCGCAATTCTTGTTTTTTTTTTCTTTTTACAAATGATGCTATTCTTTCTTGATTCATTTATAAATTATGTATTACATCTATGTTTATAACAAATAATTAAGTTTAAAAAAACTAAGTGCCAATAGATCGGCAGCTGCTTTTTTTTTCACTTCTGAATAAAATATGTTCGCGATAGACGTGGCGAAGAATCATCGCCTCTTGTGTAAGCCTTTAAACTAAGCAGTAATCTTCCAATGTCCTTGAGAGTTATGGGACCTACTCATTCTCAGAATTGCTGTCTTTGTTCATAGAATTTGGTACAGTGGAAGCGGACGTAGTGTAAGTCCTCGTCAGTCTAAGAGTACGCCGGGTATTTTCTGCCCTTTGGTAAACTCAGATTCGATGTAAATATATACATATAGCTGCGGTAGCAGTCGTGCCCATTAAACATCTGAATCATTGGCTGTGGCTTCTCCCTTGATCGACGGTTTACAAGTGGGATTCCCAAAATCACCGAAAAAGTGATGTCCGACACGGTACATATACAAGGGATGGACCAATCTCAGTGCTCTGTAAAGAATCACTCTGCAAAGGCAGTTGAACGATAGCCGCAAATATAATGTAGCCCCAAGATACTTAATAGTGTCTAAATCGTCTTGATCTTCTGGTCTACGATCGTGAAGTTAGTGTACTGCCTGTTTTCTCTGACCTTAGACGCAATCCACGATCAAGTAATTTTAAGCTGATATGAGTCATTTTGGTCGGTGAAGAACTTCTGCGATTGGCAATTCGGAACAGATAGCGATAGCTATGCCTAGTGAAAAGGCACAAAAATTGGCATTTTGGCAATGATGCAGACGAGTATTGTACTAAGGAGATTTTATTATTATTTCGTAATTTTGAGATTTCATTTTAGGAATAATTGTAATTGTAGTGGATTTAACTTATATACAATAAAATCAATGCATTACATTATATGATCTCATATTAGTATATAAAGTAATTAATCACTACTTTACATGTACCGACTTAGATGGTTTGTTTACTGTTAGAAGTACACATTATCCGCTACGTAATCCAAATCATCTTCAAGAATATATCAGAGTGCCAAATTTGTTATTCAATTCGACTATAAGCAGATTACGTAGGGATCGGAATAATCTACCTGTTATGTTTAGAGAGATGGATAATCTAATTTATTTTACAACACTTGTCAAATCCTATGCTTGGAACAATTATTAAAGATTATTATTGTTTTCTGAATGCAAATCATATAATATGTTTTGAACAATTTTGAAGATTGTTATTTGTTTTATGAATAAGAATGTAGGAGTGCTTAGCTAACAAGTATTGAAAAATAAGCTTACTGCAAGCTTTGACCACCGTAGTGCCAGTTATGGACACATTTGTTTACAAAATTCTGTTTAGTTACATATTAATATACTATTGTATCAATCATGTACGAATTTAATTGTCATTTAATTGTATAGATATTACATTTTGCAAGTTAACAGTTTTTTATTGCTTCAAAGATTTGTTCAAAACATGACTTGGACAGTAACAGCGGCCAAAATAGGTACATCTACTCTGTTTGTGCTTAAATGAAGTTTTCTAGCTGCTATTTACCTTTCTCAGTGTGTAACATTTAGAAATGTCCGCTGTCGACATTGCAGTCGCAAATGGTAACATTGCGGATCATTTAAACTACATGAACTTTAAAATAGATACACGCGTATACATGCATATATGCAGAAGCTCTGAAAAGCATTATAAATGGTTATAGTGGAGTATATACTTATACGTGGCGTCGATCGTCCGATAATCTATAATCAAATAGCGCGCGCAACGCGTTTCAGCCGTGCCTCTTGCTCCCTCGTTATTTTTCATTTACTGCAAAACTGCAGGCAGAAAAAGAGAAGAAAAGCATAGAGCGAGCAAAAGAGAGAGCGAGAGCGAGAGAGAGAGAGAGAGGCGTCGCATCGTAAAACGCAGCTTGCAGCCGTTCCTCTCAAATCCAGCACGTCCTCGGTCGTATATAGCTATCCGAGTATCCCAGTGTATACATATAGTTTGCCGGTCCCTCATTGTGTGTTGCGCGTTGTCTCGTATACTTTTTCAGGCGCACCGGCGAGAAGCGGCGGCGGCGGCGGCGGCGGCGGCGGCGGCAGCTTTTAAAGCGACCTTTCTCTCGATCGGCTCTAAGCGATGATGAATGCTTCTTTCTTCATCGCTAAGCTCCCGTGATTTGTGATTCGAAAGATGGGTCAGGGGTACGCCCGTTTCAGGCCAGACGTTTTTTTCCCGACTCTTTCTTTTTTTTTTTGCATAAGTAATTCGAGCAAGGATATTCTTATTAATCAAACTTCTGTTATTGAGACGGCAAAGGTCTTTTGTACTCTCTTCCATTTTTTTTTACAAGCGATGAATAAAATTCACGAATCCTTCAGGTTTGTTATAAATGATGAGATGTCTGGGATAAAATCTGGTGTTTGTGTTACCGTAAAAATAATTATGAGAAAGGAATATGCTTGTAATGAAAGAAAGTGATGCTTAATATTTTTCCGCTTCTTTTAGTTTAAATACGATTAAGAGTCAGCATATATTTTGTCTTAATCATTGTTAAAAAGAAATATATTTGTATGCATTCCAGTACGTCGTACCTATTTGTAATCATTTCTAAGCTACAACTTATGGAAAAATGATATTGTAATGTAATATAAACTCTTATTTATTTTATATAAATTATAAATTTAAACAAAATATTCATAAGAATATTCATTGTTCTATTAATTTACAGTATAATCGCAGCTCCGGGTATCTTCATATTAAAAACATTAATGATGAATGAACATCAAGGAGGAAACTCTTATGCAAGTACATTTAGAGTAGAAAATATATTTTATAAGAAACTACAAAAATTTTTATGTACATGTATGTACACATAAAAATATTAATCGAATGTTTTACATATTGGTAATATGCTTCATATAGTATGTCATCTTAAACTATTTGAAAGTTATTTTATGCACATGCATCATTATTATTACCGCGTTCTCAACCAAACAATCGTAATAATAAAAAAGTCAAATTTTGGTTTTTACATATTCTTTTAACTTTCTATTATTAAAAAAAACACGAGTTAAGATCCTTTTAACTCAATAATTTAATCTCAAATTTGAGCTATCCGTTATAATCCTATGCAGATTTGCAACACATTCTGTGCTGTTAACGAAGCTACTTACAATCTACGCAGTACATAATCATAAGTGTCTAAAGTATTTCTACATGAGTATTTAAAATTACAAAGTTATATATGATATGCTCTGGTATTGTTCTATACAAATGTACAAAACTGTAATGCTCTCTTACCGATCTAGAGCCTTAATTATGTTGTTAGTATTGGCTTCGTCGCTCTCTTTTTATATATTTTTCTTACGAGAGCGATAAAATACATATGACTGTGTTATTCACGAATACACCATCTAAATGGTTATAATGGTATTTATGGAAAATGAACAATCTAGAAAATATTAATAATTTTCTTTCAAAGTTCTCAGCACATAGGATATTTTTAATTATATATATCTATAATCCAAAGTATTATTTTAAAAGTGTAAAGCTATACAGCTTACTATTGATGTATATTAGTAGAAAAAACCATCAAGTTTTCAAATATATTGCATCCCATGCATAGAGATTAGAATAATAAACTAATTGAAAGATGAATAAAAATTGAATCAAATGGGTGTATGAGTTAATGCAAAATTAAAGCCATAAGGAAAGGAGACCTACATAAAGGAAAGGAGGTTGGCTTCCTTAAGAGAAAAGTGGATGGCGAGGTCCAGTCGCTTATATAAATTAAAAAAAAAAGCAGCTCCCTCATCTTCGATCGCCTGCACGAAAGCGAAAGTTTCACTTTTCAAGTCCATTAAGTCCGAGTGTCAGGGACGACGTTGCATCGAGTTGCTTATCATCCCTCAAGTGAAGTTTCGCCTCGGTCTGGCGTAAATGACGCGTTCGCTATCGGCAGTACGTAGGAGCGTCGCTACGCCACCGATGCCCGTTGCGCTGGCCGTCCCCGTTAGCATCGCCTTATTTCCCTTGCCGTGGAGAAAAGTCGAGGAGGAGCCGCTGATGGGCAGAGTGCCGATCATCGGGTTGAGGGAGCGGGAAGGCAGCGGATGCTCCTGTATCACGGTCTCGGTGATGTTGTTCAGGTTCTCGGCCTCGGAGAAGGTACGCCTGTGCCCGGTCGAGTAGATCGCCGTTGTACTGCTGAAACCGTTGGTACTGTGACGAGCAAAAGACACGTATTTAAGTATTGGATGAATTTGTATACTTTTTTGGAAAGTAAGTGCGGCTAGGATGGGAAAACATGAACTTTTGTAAATGGAGCTGTTTCTGAATAATACGAAATGATTCTGGTCCAACTTTAAAAAAGTAGCTTTTAAAAATCGTTTCAAAAGTAAACATATATACGAATGTGAAAGAAAAATATAGTCATGTACATATGGTATATATGCTTAGTTACATCGAGCTTTATCACGAATTGGTTCTCATTGTTCTGTTAAAATCCGATATTTCATATATAGGTTCATGCTTACTTGTGACGCTGCTTCTGGTCGAGTAGCATAGTCTGGAACCTCCTATCGCATTGTAGGCTAGTGCTGGCTGGTTCCGGCTGGTATATCGATTCTAGATTCGTGAAAGAGTGGAAGCGGTGTCGCTTGCGGGACAGTTGTGAGGGATTGCGGGTATTATTATTATTGTTGTTGTTGTTATTGCCATTGGTGGCAGATCGGATGTCGTGGCCTCGGGCGCGATGCTGGTGCTGCTGATGGTGGTGGCCGTGCGACGTCGACTGCTGATGCTGGAGGGACTTGAGCGAGTCCTCGTAGCCGCTGAAATTACCAAGAGATTGAATTTCCCGAATCGCTGGACTCTGCGCCACTTTATAAGGAGCCTTGATGTGTGTTTTTGTGCATCGCGCGCACGACTTTACCGGCTATATAGGGATATTACTTTCGCTACACTCGGCGTTTAGCCTCTCCTTGTACCCCGACAGACTATCGCCTTATTTTTGTATCATTATTTAGGAGTTTCAATTTCGAAAAGCTCAAGGCTTACATTTAATTTATTGGGTCTTATTAAAAGTTAATAACTTTCTCATGATGTAACTTTTCTCCGTATCTTGTTCATGTGTAATTCAATCATTAAATGCTCCTAAATAGTTTTTTCAAGCATTATAAAAAGTAATTAACATTTGGTGAAAAGATATACAGATTTTTATAAAAAATAATTACTTTACTTTACCGATTATTTCACTTGTATGAATCTATATGAATCTATATATATATTTTAAAGATTTTTGAAGGCAAAGTGCTACAAGAAATAGATAAAAATGAGTAAGAGTACTGTTATATACGGAAGTAACACTAAAGAAAAATCGGAGTGCAAAAAGTCGTTATAGATATAGAATAGAGTGTGATCTATAAGCTTGAAGCAACAGAATAGACAATTACTATTGATCTAATATCTCAACAGATGCATCTTTATAGTATTACCTATATAGAGAGTTATTATTTCGTTCTTTGTAAATAACGCAGGGTTTCTTTAATAACTGCATGCTCATAATTCTACAGTTCTGCAATAAGCAAATACAGATAACTTATACATAAGGTCAAATTCGATAATAAAATAATCATTATTCTACTATATTTGAATTGTTGTACATAATATTATAATGTTTGTATGGTAGTAGAGTTAGTACTTTTTCAATGGAAAAGTGAAGTTGTTTATAAGAATTATCTTGTAGTTAAAGTGTCTAAGTAATATTAATACTCCAGAAATCGAAAATTGAATATGCGAACTGCTCTTTATATTCAATATAACTAACATTACACTGAAAAAGTACCAGATTTTGACAATATTACATCAATAACGACATATTAAATCGCTATACATAATCTTTTAAACCGCGTATGTAAAGCGTTATGAAGGATCCGGACACTGACACGTATTGGAAATGTACGAAACTTGCATTATCATTTAAAATATAAAACTATGTTTAATTTAAAAAATAAATTAGCTCCCTTCCTTGACGGGAAATGTTTTAAAAAAAGGCCGAAATGATGATTAAAATGATGGAAGTAGAAACAAACGAGTATAGAAAGACTCGATTTTCAACGATCTTCAATAAAAAATTTTTAACTTTTCCATCATATACAGGAGTGAATCTTTCATCAAATTTAATATTTTTTCAAGCCCTTAGTGACGATGTAGGTTTTGTAGTTTTTTCTCTTTTATTCTTATCTCGTCAGGATCCTTCTTTTAGATGTTGGACGTTAAAATTACGACGTAGTCAGTTAATTTTGTTTTGAGATTTTTTTTCAGCGCTACGAGAAACATTGTATAATTTGATCTTTTTTTTATTGCGAGTAATTATATATCGCTCATTGTTCCTTATAGTTTTATAATTCTAATATGATGAATTATTTTAAAACATTTCCATAATTGAAACCAAAGCTTTCCAATTGGATTTTAAACTATATAAATAGGATACACTTGCCCAAATAATATAATACATAATTACACAACAATTGCGAGTTTAAATATACTTTTTAGTAAATCTGAAACGAGTTAGCAGATACTTTGTCCTGTATAGTATTTACATACCAGATCAGTGAGAGAGAAGAAGAAAGAGAGAGAGAGAAAGAGATATTTGCCAATAAGCATTTTTTCTACGCGATAACAATGTCTTGTTTTGTTAAAGCGAAGTGGCAAGTTACTTTTGTGAGTTCCGGTAAAAGACTGACTTGCTACTTTCGCCACTGGACGGGCTGGAGGAGTTGCTGCAGTGGCAGGCGCGCAGACCACCGGAGACTATGCCGGAATCTTGGCCGCTCGAGTGCAGCGACGTGGCCGACGTTTCCAGACCCTTCGCCGCACGCCTCGTGCCCCGTTTCCCTCCATTGGTTCCGCTCACACCGCCGCCTCCGCCTCCCCCTACACTCGTGTTACTGCAGCTGTTAGGAGATTAATACTAATTTGTCATTTTGCGTGAATTGACTTCAATGCGATTGAAGTTTTCGTCTAATATCCAAAGAATAATTAATCTGTGCAGTCAAAACTAGAATTTATATTTGCAACTGAAACTATCATTACCTTTTAAGTACTTATAGCATATGTACGTAATTGTTTGAACTTAATAAAATATTAATTACAGGAATATCTTTTAATCTTTTCGTCATATAGCTTTGATATTTTATGAACGTTTAAAAAAAATGTTGAAACTGCACATGGTAAAATTCTTTCGAAAGTTATTTTTCATCCGATATACTTTTAATTAATAATATAGAAGAAAAAATTATAATTTTCAAGTAATCAATTTTATATCGCATTAATTAATCCACAAAGTTTGAAAATTATTATAGAGTAAAATGTAATTTTTTAAAAATTGCATTTCTTCCTTATGCGTATACGAAATACATTCGCATGCATTTTTAATAGATGTCTTACTATACTGGATCTACTCTACTGAAATATTAAACGTACCGACACAACTCAAATAACCTTTGACCATAAATCTTTTTCACTTAAATAAATATTAATATTTTATACGTAATTAAAGGAAAACATCTTAAGATTCTCTTCTTATTTGTATAGAAAATATTAACAGTTGAAAATATATACAATAAAAGCTTTTAAGTGTTAACATTTAAAAACAGTATCTCAATAAACGTGCGTTACATTAATCACGAGAACACTTAAAAACCACTTTAATCAAAATTACCTTGGTGTACACAAAGTTATATCCAAGCTACAACATTAAAACAAGGAGTATATATTTGGTCTCGCAAGCGATTACAGTCGGCAATATCATCAATTTGCAGAGTCGCAAAGAAGAGACATAGCAGCAGCAGCAGCAGCATCAGCTGCAGCAGTGCGCAGAAGAGAGAGTGTTATAATTACCTGTGAAAACGAACGCAATTGGGCTCGTGCTCGCAGAAGCTGTGCTGGCGCATCTCGCCCGAGAAGGAGGCAGCCGGATCGTAATGGTGGATTCCGCCCACGTAGGATGGGAAGAGCGCGGGCTTCTGTAGCGTGCCGCCGCCTCCTGGCTCAGCCAGAGCGAATCCAACTGGGGCTCCCGTGTGAAACACGCTGGACCCGTAACGCTGACGGCTGAATAATATACACACACGGTTGTTTTTCTTTTCTCTTTGTAGTGCTTTTCTTGCCGTAGCGACGCCCGCAATCTTTTTATTCTTTGAAAATTGCTGTAGTGCGCTTGACTTTACTTCCATTTTCAGTTACGTTGCGCTTTCGATTTGGGAAACGACTGTTGTAAAGGAGCGGAAACGAAATAATTTGCGGAGCGACCGTCGCGAATTTTTTTACGAATTTAAGAAACTTGTTGCGGTTCGCTTCATTTATTTTTTGCTTAACTATTGAAAACAGAGGAAGTTTCACGTAATCTGTATATACCTATTTTAAATATTGATCATTTAAGTAAGAATATTAACTTCGAAATAATTACATTAAACAAAATGACATATATTCCAGTTGAAGGAGGCTGTTCACCAATTATATATGATGTTAGCAGTAATATGCGTTAGTAATATACATAGACGAAATGATTGTTCATTATTTAATGCGTTAATGAAGGTTTGGATTATTTGTATAGGTACTGGTATTTTAAGATATTAAAGATGATATTAATTGGAATGTAGTCGCTATGTAGAAGGTGAAGCTTATTCACAGTTTGTTTAGCGTTTGGTTTTGCATGATTATTTACTATAACCATATTAGCCAAGCTTTATAATGATTTATGTATTTTTTATTAGTTCTAGCACAGATTGTTTCTGCAACAGATTGCAGACTTATTTTACTTAAGTGCATAGCGGGTAGGTATTTGTATAAAGATTTAAGGTAATTGAATTTCGATTTTTTTTAAAATCAATTTTTATCTATATGTATAAGTGTTAGCGTTGTATTTGAAAGATTCTTTTTTAAGAACTGCTTTTTTGCTAGTAGAAATAATATTACAATTTTCATTTTTGAAATTCCATTGATATTTTCTACTGTGCATCGTGAGTAGTTTATTTAAAGTTTGGAATATTAAAGAATACAGATAATCCTCAATAATACGTTAAACACAATCTTCTTTTCATTGTATTGATTTGATGGCCTTATATATATTTTAATAAAACTAAGAACTGTGGATTTACAAAATAATTATTTCATGCAAGATTTTTTCTATCTGTATTTGATGAAAATAAAAAATAGTATATATATAAGCCTCGAAGTACGCGCAGTATATGCATGGGTGAAAAAATCGCCGACATATTAACTGCATAAATAAACGGCGTTATGGGCGGCATGTCAGCGTTAAACGACCGTCTGTATATAGGAATGACAATATTTTTTCGCCACTAGACTCAAACTATCCCGCGTGCACACACACACACACTTCCGTAATTTCGATGGCGCACGCGCAGTATTTCGCGCGTACCACCTCGACCTATCGAATAGCCCTGCACAATTTGTCGTCCTGGCATTCGCACAATCCGTATATAAAACGCGTTAACTGCTCCGACCCGTTGTATATACACGCGTTCAAGGGTCTTTACTCTACACACACACACATAACATATACACTCGACGCCGTGTGCCATATTAAAGTTCAAGGTCGTGGAGGCTGTGTATATCTGTGTGTGTGTGTGTTGTGTGTACGTGTGTGTGTGTGTGTATTGAATGTAAAAGTGTGCAATGAGGCCGCTAAGCGGTGGTGTGAAGTTCACCGTAGAGGGACTTTATTTCTCGCTGTCGCTGCTGCGTGGGCGTTACAAAACAAAAAAAAACACACGAGGAGAGAGGTCCTTTTTCACGGTCATGCGATCGGTGCGGGATCAACCGTTTAAAATCAATCGATCACTTCTAAGCCGCAGGTTTAAATGCGACTTGCCTTAAGGTTGACAAAACGATGCTTAAGTGCGCGCGAACTAAAACGTTCATATATTTCTAGTTAACGCAAGAATTATTTAATTTTACATTCCTAAAATATATATGTCATAAATCCTTTTGCTAACTTAATAATATTAAGATTTTCATAATTAAAGTTATCTAAATACGGTGAAAGTAAACTAAATACAATAAACCGTAGTTTATGAACCATATGCAACTGTAAATAAACGTAATCTCAAATTTTAAGTGTAGGCTATTACAGCAGTTAAGTGTAGACTATTCCGATAGTTAAAGTAAGTAAATAAGTAGACAAGGTAAACGGATGGTCGGGCACGAGTTTGAAAAGAAAAAATCTCAAGGAAACTGAACTGAAAATTTCATATGTTACGTACATAAATATAGATTTTATTAATATCTAGAGGTCAAAATAAATAATAATAAGTATAAATATTACGTAAATTACATTATAGCTTAATAAGTATCGTTATATTTTATTTTCTGACCATGGACATTTTTGGACAAACGGAACTACTTTTCATACTGGGATTATTCAACGACATCAAATATTAATGTTTTAAATGCAATTTAAAATTGAAAGTTTTCAGTAATGGTGTCAAATCTTGATTGTTTGATTTAGAATTAATCTATTATCCATTGCTTCATAATTATTTAAATCCTCTACGTCAATGTATCAAAAACGAAAACTATATCTTCGAGTCTCAAAATTATTAGCTCAATAGCAACTTCATTGTCTACTTATATTTCCGTAGCAATTAACCGTATTTTTGTCGCGTGTTTTTCCGCTTATTTTTTTTTTTAGCAAAAGCCTCTTAAGTCGCGACGGCAAATATTTTCGGTTCAACTTTCTCCTCTGGCTCTCACCTCCGCCTCTCGCCTCCGCCACCGCCTGCATTCAACTCGATTTCGACGGCGGAAAAAGAAAAAACTTTACGAAAGCGCTCACCAGAGCTTTTTCGCTTTCTATTACTCGCGAGTCGGCGAGTCTGTTGATCTTGAGATCGCAGACACTACACATCAAATCTCAGGCTTTTCTCGCTTCGAGGGACACGTTAGATGGTTTGCACATATATATATATATATATATATATA
>UELV01153957.1:0-14732 GCA_900490015.1 Megastigmus stigmatizans
TTTCACACTACAATGACATCAATTGCAAATAATTGAAGACCAATCCCATCAAAATTTATCAATCCATTGGACTTGTAAGTTACGCCAAACCTCAAAATTTTATGTTTTCCAGAAAACAGATTTATAGTTGCAGGAACCGTACATCAAAATGATGTTTTTTCTTCTTAAAAACTTCTCATTCTGAAATATAGAAAATATATTAATTATGTCAGTACTTTTTAAATTATTGAATAAATAACATACCTTGAGTTTCCTGTTGACGAGTCGAATGCCAGAGTATTAAAAACTTCAGTCATTCCTGTCCTATTTATATATTTATAAATATTGTGAAATAGCTGTTGCTACAACATCACAAAAAATTCTCTGCCTCTCTTGATCTCTGGGTGTAGACACTGGATCTGCAACTAAAAGAAAAGATTATTTTTTACAAAGTATTTTTTCATACAAGAAATAAATCTTATTTTATTAAAAAATGGGTTTTTACTTATCCGACAAAATCCAGTTGCATCCACTTCTCATTCATCGCCAATTGATTCAATGTCTTCACTAAAAATTGCAGTATATAAACAATTATTATTTCACCTTACTATACTGGAGCTATCCGCAACAATGCACCATCACTAAGCAGAATGATTAGAGGTATTTGGGCCATTTGGTATCGCAAGGCTTCCACTGATGAATATACGCAACACCAGTTCTGTTCATTTCGTAGAAACTCTTGGTGTAAATGCCAGCGAGCTCTAAACAGTTTACACGAATGCCACCATAAAAACATACTTCTACAAGCAGTTGTCAATAGTAGTAGACCATTTCTCTCTTGAAACGTGGTCTTGGTGGGCAGACACAGAACTCAAATGAGTCTTTTCAACATTTTACGGAAAATCTGTCCAAAACCATTTTTGTCAGCCTTGACTCGTTGAAGCTGGGAGAAAATGTTCTTGAGTCAGTCTCCTTGCTCTTCTTGCCTCCAGAGAATTCGCAAGCATCTTCCGCACAGCATGAACTTTTATCATCACTGTATTGCACCCAACCAAGAGTGTCCAGGCATGATTCCGAACACTTTCATAATCATCTAAAAACTGGTTGTTCTATCATAATATATTGTAACAGGAAATATTAAACCAATTTTTAAAATATTTAGTCAACTAAAAGAAGTTTTTGGAAGAAGTTTCTACACAAGGTTATTAAAACTTTTATAGTTATTTTGGTTAGAACTATTTTTTATAAATAAATAGACGAAAGATTATCTATTTATTCACTCACCAACTCACGAACTCACGAGTGATCTATGATTAAAATTGTAGTTTGATTAAATAAAGGTAAATATTTAATAGATAATAGAATAATAGATTTTTTCAAATGGTTAGTCGTATACGACTTTAAATTGATCCAATTGCTAGAAGATTGCAGTGAACTGTATATTTGGATAAATAGTGTTGAAGATAATAGCGTGATTTCATATTTATATGCACAGTTTTTTATATTTTTTTTATTGTGGTACACGATTCGCGACCGTAGGCATGCTCCATATCCCGCGCCGGAGGTTAGAGACATCGAGCTCGGGATCGTCACCGGCCCGTGAGTCGATCAGGGGGCTATCGTCAGTCAGGGCGTGTCTCTGTCTCGGTTCGGTTCGCTGATAGTTATAACATCAGCGTCCATCTCGTCCGCTAGCTGCGGCAGCTGTGATTACTATCGTCATTCTGTTACGTGAGTTCTGCCCTCTGTCTGGTCATGCACAGTTAGTATTATTACTTGTTATGTAAAAAGCAGTCTAATTCAAATCTACCATATAAATTGATAAAAATAACTTGTTTTAAAGTGTTGTAGGTTTACTCTAATTCAAGCTGCCCAACTTGTATAAAAGGTTCACATAATGTCCAGCAATAAACTAAAATTTCGAGACATTGTAGGATGAAATTGGCCATGCCGATAAAACTTAAATTTTTAAGTATAGGTTAATATTATATCGACTAATTGCAGATCTTCACCAAATATTCTGAAAAAAATGTACATATTCTTCGGGTAAAATGCAACAAGTTCTATATTCAATATTTTTATGGTTTATCAGAAAATTTGGGGATAAAAAATCACAAATATTTGAAAATTCATAAAATTCCTTTTTTGGCCTATCTTTGGTTCTTGATAGTATCATGGCGGAATTTAACTGAGCATGGGAACGAGTCAGTAGCTTTCCCGCGTTTATATTATAAGTAGAAGGAAAATGACGATTAAGTTCCGTCCTTTTTATAAATTACGTTAATCTCGATTTTAATAATTATCTGCATAAGCAGAGTCAATCAGGGCGCCAGGCATTGTATTTTTAGATTTATTCAACATAATTACTCTAAACTCGAGCAGTGCCACTCGATTAATTTTCGATTATAATCTTTCTAATTTTTACACGTTGCAGAAGGCAAAGTGTTTAAATGCGCGACTAACCAGAGGCAGAGTCGTGAGATCGAACGACCAGAGACGTTTGAGCTGAGTTTCGGGTTGTGGACAGACACGTACACACATGCAAAAATATTAAATAACGAATATAAATAAGTTCACACTCTAAGAATTGGAGTTGATCTTTATAAATTCGAGTCCTTTAATAGGCAAATAATTAATTACAAAAGACCTCAGCGAGGCAGATTACTGTCGTTATGCAAGTAAATTATAACAAATGAGTCTAGCGCAATATCAAACGCCTGTCGAAGGCACGCTAATTAATTAAGTGACTCGACAGTAAATTTATCTCGAAGACAATAATAATTTTAAATATTCGCCTTGAGGAGGCATGCAAGACGCTATACAATATTTTTGAGTCGCTTGGCTCACCAAATTCAGCGTTGCTCTACCTCAAATCTCGAGCATACGGATACGTGCGCGAGAAATTAATTAACAAGAACTATGCAAACTACAAATGCGCGAGGACGAAGGCTCTCTAGCGCGAAGTTAAAGCCACAAAGTAGGCAAAAAAATTATAAATTGAATTAAATAAAAAACTGTAAAACCGCGTAAGGCAAATCCTACGCTTTTGTAGCTCCTGCTCGTATCGAAACGATTTTAATTAGGCATCGGGCCTGGGAAAGCGAGGCAGTTAGTTTACAATTTTAAAATAAAATTTAATAATTTATAAATTCCAAACGAACGAGCACTGCCAACAAAAAAGCACGGGCGCTATCACTGTTTGCGAAATGAACTTTTACGCGATATATACGAGCGCAACTAGGCGGCGCGGAAGTGTCTGGAGATGATGTTGACGTTCAGCAGCCAGAACAGAAGTCGCCTGGCCTACGTCGCCGAGTCCGTCGAGGTCCGCGGCATCCATTGCGCTGTTGTTACGTCGCTCGTTGATTGGTGCGCTCTAGTTCGGCACCACATCGGAATGTTGTTGTATCATGCATCCTTCTCTCTCGCTCCAATGTCCTTTTCCTTGCCGCTGTAAGCACAGGCACTAAGAGTATCTCGTGGTGGAATTTTCTATTCTGATTTGGATTTTAAAATATTCCACCTTGAAACGAGAAATACTGAGGCTACTATGTGCCAGAAAGCAATATTCTCAAAATTTTCCGCCCAAATGAGAATTCAAATTCGTGGGCAAATCGAGTGCCGTATTAAAAAACCGATAAATCTCGAATGCCGTAAAGGCAGGAAAATTTTTGAGAAGCCCCTTTTTAGACATAAAAAAGGGTGCTTTTTAGAGAATTTTACAAAAGAAATATAATAATGACAGGGAGGCAAAGGCAAGGAGAGATAAAAAAAATTATGAATGCGTAACTTAAGCATCGGCAATTTGTAGATGTTCTGAGCGACGGAGCGGCATATCCTGGAGGTTGCAGTGAGATCTTCTGTTTGTGTCTCTTCACCGTGAAAGAAGGTTCCGGCGCTCGTCGACGCGTATTTGGGTAGGTATAAAAAAGAAATAAAAATAATAAATAACAGCTTAATTATAAAACGGCCTGAGACGAGAGGCGGAGGGACATTCCTTCTGGCTCCTTATATTGCCTTTTAAGGCATTTTTATTATTTAAATTGGTGCGATAAACGTGCGAAAATCTGCCACGTTACAATCAAATTATACCCTTGCACCTAGAACACTTAAAATTAACCCATTAACGATCAAGAATCCGAATTTTCAACATCTTTTTCAAGACTTTTTTTTCAACTAAAAAAAGGTTTGAAAAAATTTGAGGAAGATCGTATCCGACGTATTTTGAGCTGTTCTTTCGAATGGTGATACCGGTTTTTTGTTAAAATACTCCTGCAAAAAAATGGCGTGTTTTTCAAGAAAAAAATTTAAAAAATTTGGAAATTTTCAACTTTATGATTTTTTTTTATAAGGAAAATGCAATGACAATAATTCAAAATACTGCAAAAAAGTGCAATCGATGTTCAAATATTGCGGGAAGTTTTTTTTCATGATTCTAAAATATTTTTAACCTCTTCAAAATGGTCATATTTCGCAAAATCCCAAAAGCTCAAAATTTAATAAGCAATTTTTCAGACAACTTCTTAGAGGGCTCTTTAGAACTAAAAAGAAGGTTTTGAAAAATTTCGGAAAGTTCTTATCCGGCGTATTTTGACCTGTTCTTTCGAATGGTGAGACTTATTTTTTACTAAAACACTCTTGAAAAAAAATATGGCGTGTTTTTCATGAAAAAAAGTGAAAAAACTTAGATATTTTCAACTATTATATAAAAAATTTAGAAATTTTCAACTATTATATAGAAAATTTAGAAATTTTAAAAATATTTTAGAATCATGAACAAAAATTTGCATAGGCCGATTTTAAATAAGGACGCCAAGCACTGAGTTAGTGAAATTAAAGGTTACGTTAATTTAACGTTCGAACAGTGCGCTCGATTAATCAATTTTAATTTAATATATCTAGAATTTATTTATGCGCAACTAGCCAAAGGCAGAGTCGTGAGGTCAGACGGATTCAGAGACGTTCGAGTTTTAGACTGAGTTTCGGGTTACGGACAGGCACGTTCACACATTTAAATAAATATATTATGAATATATAAAAATAGAAAAGAAATACGCTCACACTTTATTTTGGAATTCAAAGTTTAACAATTTGTCCTTCAATAGGCAATTAAATTGTATTACAAAATAAAGCATAAAATGTGCGCCGAGCGTAATATAAAGAGGCCTGTCGAAGGTACGCTACCAAATCAAGTGGCTCGACAGTTTAATTTTTTGATGCAAATAAATTATATAATGTTCAAGTATTTGCCTAGAAGAGGCACGCAAATCGCACTAACAGTAATAGAGTTGCTTGTCTCACCAAATGCAGCGTTGCTCCACCTTCCTCGAGCGTACAATTCGGACGCGATCAAACGGAGTTTTATTTGAACCGAGCGCTGGTATAGGAGCCTCAACGTTGGCAGAAAATAAATTACTAAATTGAATTCAAATGAAATTGAAACACACGCGTTAGGCAATTCCTACCGTTTTAAAGCTCCTGCCCGTATCATCGAGATTTTAAGCAGGCACAGGGCCTGGAAAAGCGAGGCAATGCAAATACAAATTTGAAACAATAATTCAAATTAAATAATTCAAAAAAATATATAATGCAAACGTGCGCTGCCAGTACAAAGGCACGGGCGCTTACACACTTCGCGGACGGAACCTTTACGCAAAATATCAAACAACTACGCGGCGCGGAAGTCAGGACGAATATATGTTTCCTGAAGAGCAGCCAGTAGAGAAGTCCTCGAGGCAAGCGTCGTCGAGTCCGACGAGACTCGCGGCATCCGATGCGCTCTCGTCGCGTCGGCCTCTGATTGGTGCACTGTAGGTCGGCACCGCATCGGAATGTTGTTGTTCTTTCTATTGTTCTCTCTTGCTCCAATGTCGTCTTCCCTTTCCCTGTAAGCATAGCTTACTGGAATCTATCTCTTACTGGAATTTTCCATAGTTTTGAAATTTTGAAATATTCCGATTTGATACTAGGGTTTATGATGTGCTTCACAGGCAATATTTGATGGAATTTTCTGGCCGATCTATGAATTGCAATTCATAGGCAAGAAGAGCGAGGCATTTAAGAGCCTATAATGCTCTCTTGCATAAATGGCCGGAAAAGGCACTCTGAGCCTTTGAGGCATAAAGAACCGAGTGTTTCTCAAATCATTAATATGGAAAAATTAAATTGACATGGAGGCAAAAATAGAGATAAAAGAACAATTAAAAAAAAGGAATGAAATGCTTAACTTAGGCATTTATATCCGATGTTCCGATATGCTTGATCGTAGGCATCTTGAAGCTGCGGCGTACTTGTTGGATGCAGCGAGTTCTTCTTTCGGAATATCTTGACGCTGAAAGAAGAGGTCGGTGCTCGACGACGCGTAGTTGCGGATATGTAAAAAATAAAAATAAAAAAATAGTTAATTGTTTCCTAAAATTAACACCTCGAGACGAGAGGTGGAGGAATATCCCATCTGGCTGCTTAGTTTGCTTTTTTAGGTATTTTTATTATCGAGTATTCGTGGGGTTAACAGGCGAAAATCCGCCACGTTACAGTATATAAGGCGGTTAATTAAGTTTTTCATTTTAGTCCCTGAGGAGGAGCTGGAACGGGCTCGAAACATTGGACGCTTGGTGATGAGTAGGGGGGAGGGGGGTAGTCAGACAGTCATCGTTAACAAATTTTTTCATTTCAGGATTTGGGGAGCTGTTTTAATTTTATTTTCATACTTCAGATTCTACGAGGGTGATTATAAACAAGACTGTAAGATCAATAAAAATATATTAGTTTATTAAAGTACAGTCGACATAAGTAGCTTTTCTATTGTAATAAAAAAGTTAATTTGGAAAAAAAGAAGTTTTTTAGAAAAATTTCTTCAAGCATTAGAAATAATTTTTTGACTCCAAAAAAACATTTTAACGGAGAAATAATCAAATGATCAGAAAGAGAGAGAAAAAATAGTCCTTTGATTTACTTATTTAATTGATCATAATAATTAATGGGGCCTAATTCAGACACTGATCCCTGGTATACCCATTCTAAGTGCTGGTTCTCACATAACGGCCGGCCCACAATCAGATTTGGTTTGTTCTTGTACCACTACAAGCACCTTCTTATTTTTCTACCAACGTCTGACGTGCTCGTACACTGGTGTATTTTATATTTTAGTGATATGGTACGGTCCTTTATATGATGCGAAAAATTTAGATATGACTTCTAACATTGTGTTTGAGATGTTGCATGCTTTTTGCTATGAATAATTCATTCTCTTTATGAGATATAGTCGCATGAGGTCCATTTTGTCGATTTGCTCTATGTATTCCTATTCTTTTGATTCATTCTGCCGCAAGTATACTCTTTTCTTCCCATGTAACGTGCTTCCGTTTTGCCAGGACTATACATTTTTGTCAAAACGTGCAGATCGCGTACCTAGCTATAGTTCCGCGCGGGTGAATTCTGTCGTGTCATGATGTATTCGTCATTTACGCAGCATATCTGACGCAAAAGATACTCGGATACGTAAGAAAACGGCCAGTCATCTTTTATACTATTTTGTATTTCAGTACTAATTTCCGTAAATCGCGTTATTCCTCTCGGTTGAGATTAGCCAAATTTTCAATTTTTTTCATTAATTTCTTTATCCGTTAGGTTTACGTCCTCCTCTGTCCCCAAAATATTGATAACTTTTCTGCATTTCGTTTGGCTCCCACGTTCGAATTCTAGACAAATTGTGTTTATTTGTTCGCAGTCGTTCTTCGCCACCTTGGTACACTCATATTGGATGTACGTGACTCATTTGTTGACTTTTGACGCGAGGCTCAGCATTCCTGGTCCTATATCTATGCATAAGCGCATCACTTGTTGTTCACTTACTTCTATCATACATTCTTGTATCTATTTGGGAATACTAATAAAATTTAGTTCGTAATTAATGCCAGTATTTTGGCTCTGAATTGTTTTATTATTCTTATGAACACCTTTCTTATAAATCTCACTACTTGCACTCGCATGTCTTGCAGAGTTGCACAATTTTGTCGTATAATTCTTCTCGTACTCCTTATATGCTCGTGATTTTACTCCCCGTATCAACTATTTGTGGATCATCTCCTCGTTTTCCTCCGTGAGTAGATCTTCTTGTACGTCATGAAAAACATAGTTGACTATATTTTCGTTACTCTGTATCAGTTTGTAGAGCGTTTTTGCATCTCAGCTTGTTTCATTCGTGTTCAAAGCGAACATGACTCAATTTTTTCCACACTCCGCTGCGTATTTAGCGCCTATATGATTTGGATCTACATCGCGATACATTTCTGAATCTTTTCCATCTCCTTCCCCTATCATTCTTTGAAACTCACCTCTTCTTTTTCTTCCTCCACTTTTCGCTCTTTTTTTTTAATCTCCGTTTTACCAAGTACCATCATCTCTACTCTCCTCTCGCCCCTCCCTACTAACTCTACTATCTAAAGCTGCCAGTAAAACGTTTATTCCTTTTTCCGACAACTCCTCTTCATTATCATCATCGATATCGATCTCTTTTATCGATGTATCTCATCTGTTTGCCTCGTGATCCCATGTAACACTATAATACGCGTCATTCGGTTATCATCGCCCTGCTGCTCCCTGGCTAATTTCGCCTCTACAATTTTCCTGTTCTGGGGTCAATAGTATAGCTATGCCGCTTTCAGATATACGCGTTGGTATAACTATATTGTACTTTTGAATACGCATGTGAGAGTGCACCAGCACACATACACACACACATTCTCCTGTCTGTGTGACCTACTTCCACGCTAGACTACAAGTATAGAATAAAGAGGTGGAAAAGTGCAAGGACGAAGAGGCGGTCTTCGTGAATGCGTGTTACCTATGTTCGCAAAAGTAGCCTAGACTACCCGTATAGGTCATTGAATTTTTTTTTTAAGGTCACTTCCTTGTTTACACAAGTGTGGACTTTTTTTTCATTTTATTCACATCATTCAAGCTCGTGGAAGTGAAAAAGTAAAAAGAACGAAGAGGCGATCTTCATTAATGCATGTGTTACCTACGTTTGCAAAAGTTCTCTAGAGTTCGTATTGACGCATACATGTCAGATCGCAGGGAAGTGTGTGCAGTTATCTTGTTACTAAATTTCAAGTTGTTGTCAGTTTCGGCGGCTTATTAATTTATTGCAATCGATGTTCATTGTTTTACAATGTAGTTGGATTTCTTTTAATATTTCAGATCCATTTTTAATTAATTGCTTGTTGTTTTCAATGGAAATTAAGCAATATACGCTTCGCAGCGATCAGGTACGAGATTAACCTACGCGACACCACTCAGAATTTTCTTACGATTTTCGAATATTGGCCGCCATATTGATTTTCAATGAAGCAGAATCATGACTGATAATTTTTAAAGAAAATATACTATAAAAAACCTATTTACAAACATTTTTTACAAATTAATTCGGAATTCCTTGAAAAATGTGCATAAAACTGCTTTATAAATGAAACATTATATTTTGGCCGCCATCTTGAATTCACCTAATGAAATTTCAAAAAATTCCGAATAGGTTCGGCAAAGTCGATGTCTATAACGCGTTTTATTGCGAATACAGCGGTCAGAGAATATTTTTTCGACCTCAAAAATAAGATTTTTTTTAAAAAAAACTTAAAAAAATGGGTCTTTTTTTTTAAATCGGCCTTACTGGGCCCAGTTTTCATCCTAGGTCAAATCTGATAGAGCCATTCAAAAGCTGAAATTCTGAGGAATCGAAAACGCTATGAAACATATTTTTTCCTTGATTTTTTCATAAAAAGTTATGCTGTTAAATATAAACTTAAATTTTATGACATTTGGTACGAAAAGGGTTAATATATGTGCATATTTAATTTTCGGGTCTATAAGGGAGAAATGTAAATCAGGAACTATCGGGTTAATGCCCGATATTGTTTCATTAGTATTTGCATTTATTAGTAATTAGTTGTATAGATATGGTAGCTGGTGAAACTGTTTTAGTGCATCTCCTCCAAGGATGGAGTAGTAGAGTGGAAGATGTATTTTGCCGGCATCCTCATCTATAAAATCCTTCGGCTCAATAAATCAACTTATTTAGCGGCATTTTTTTCACAAACACCAGTCCAGGAGCACTAACAGGGGGGTTGTACAAGAATTCTCGGTGCGAAGAGTGCGCACGGAAACTGGTCTGCGATCTTTCCAGGTTCAGTGTGCGTGCTTTGGAAACTCTCTTCCAGACAATCTGCGCAACGATTCCTAGACTAAGCGTGTGACAAACTTAGAACTATAAAACACAAAAATACCGACTTACACCTCGCATTAGGGGCAAGCACATGAGTTTATGTTAATTTATTTTGTTTTGTCCCCTATACAACGTTTTTAAAAGTGTGAGTCTATTTATTAGAGTGAGTGTGATATGAATGATTGGATAGAGTAAATGTTTCTTTTTAATTTTAAATGTTTTGGAAAATAGATATCGACTGCTTTGTAATTTTGTTTATTTGTATATTTAACATAAGACGCTCTGTGATATTACTTTTAGGTTCGAAACATATTTTAAGACTGATTTTAAGACTGATCAAGATAGTACGCCTGTGATATCGTAGAAAGACTGAATTCAATGTACTGGTTATTATAAGACAGATGAAGAATATTACTGTAAAATTGTATTATTATATTGAAAAATCGTTTTTGTATATTTATACAAATAAAAGAATATCTATCTCTCTCTCTCCCCCTCTCTCTCGTGATGTTGCTCTTCGACTTCAGCAAGGCATTCGACACCATCTCTCCTTCGAGACTGTTGAGCAAACTGCGCGATCTCTGGTTCTCGAGGTCGGCACTCCTGTGGATTAAATCATATTTACAAGGCCGCACTCAACGCGTTTTATCTAAGAATGGTTCTTCTTCATGGGTTGAGACAAATTTAGGTGTACCACAGGGGTCGGTCCTCGGGCCTTTGCTCTTCAGTCTCTATATCAATGACCTTAAAGACCTCTTTGGTCGTAGGGCGGCCAGGCACATTCTATATGCCGATGAACTCCAGATTTATCTGCAAGTTCCTGCGGGTGAACTTCTGGAGGACATAGCTCGCCTGTCCGATGCGGCACGACGGATGTCAATGTGGGCCGAGCGCTTATCCCTCCGTCTCAATGCTGGCAAGAACAAAGCAATTTTATTTGGATCGCGTAAATATGTTAATGATTTGGTCAAAATGGGATTGCCAGACATTGACATGGGGGGTGGCGTGCTTGTGCCTTTTTCCGACGCCGTCGTGAGCCTCGGTGTTACACTAGATAGTAAATTAACGTGGAAACCGAAAGTCGATTGTGTAATGAAAAAAGTCAATAAAGCCCTTTACAGCCTGCGGTTTATAAGGGCATGTACCACCGAGGTATTGCGCAGAAGGCTGGTTGAAGCTCTATTATTACCCCATCTTGATTACTGCGCTGTGGTGTGTCTTGACGCGTCAGACGAGTAGAGAATTAGGCTACAGAGACTGAATAACACATGTGTGCGATTTATCTACGGTGTTAGGAGGGATGAGCACATTACCCTCTATAGAAAGCGGCTGGACTGGCTGCGCGTTGACAGTCGGAGGATGTATTTTGCTGCCAGTTTAATGTATAAAATCCTTCGACTTAATGAACCAGGGTATTAGCGGCATTTTTCAGTAAACACCAGTTCAGGTGCGTTAGCAGGGGTGATGCACAAGAACTCTCGGTGCCAAGAGTGCGCACGGAATCTGGTATGAGATCATTCCAGGTTCAGTGTGCGCGCTATTGAAACTCTCTCCCAATAAGTCTGGGCAACCTTCCATCTTTGTGCGGATTTAAAGCGGCGGTCCATAAACATATCCTCGAGCTCGATCCCTAGTCATTCGGAGACGGGGCCTGTGATCTTTGTGTGCAAAAAATATTAAAAATATTATAGACTTACACTCACATAGGGGACGGACAGATGGGTTTTCTTTATGTTAATTTATTTTGTTTTGTCCCCTATACATCGTTTTTAAATTGTGTGAGTGTATTTATTAGTGTGAGTGGGTGCATGTATAAAATGAGTGATTGTTTAAATTTTAAAATACTTGTTTGACTGATAGATATAGACCGCTGTGATTTACCTTGTTTGATTGTATTTTAAATAGGACGCTCTGTGATGTTACTCTAAATATTTTAAGACAGATTTTTGTATTAGATGTTAACTTATGCTGCGATATCATAGATAGAAAAGAATTAAGTGCAATATTAGTGTATAGATTAATGAAAGAGAAGACTGTATTTTGTAAAATGTAAAACCACATGTATATGGTTGTATTTCAGTTTTGTATTAATTTGCAAATAAACAAATATCTATCTATCTATCTATCTATCTATCTCTCGTAAATAAACACATGTTGTATACAAATATGTGTTTATTTATACATTATATATGTATATATACTCCTACCGCTCTTGCTCTCTCTCTATTTGTGACTGGGCCCACGAGCCTCAGTCGCCCAACTTGGAGTGAGGTATTTAGTATAGATGGACGTCTTTTATATAGTGGCTACCATCCCTTCTTCTTTCAATTAGTTTCACTTATATACTCTTAATAGTTATCCTACTTACAGCATACGTATTATAAACAAATATGTGTTTCTCTCTCTCTCTCTCTCTCTCTCTCTCCCTCTCTCTCTCTCTCTTAAAACAACCACAACAAAAGGAGAATAGAACAGAAAGAAATAAGACAGAAACATTAAATAATGATAATACTAAAGACAGCAATTTGAATAATAAGAATTAAAATGCTTTCTTAATGTGAACTCACTTAGAGCACACATTGAGCAGATCCGTCAATATCTTCATGCCAACCCCTCCTACCATCTGTTTGGGATAGCAGAAACGTGGCTGGGCCCGGCTGTCTCGGATGACGTCATTCAGGTTCTAGGTTATAAACTTTACAGGCAGGACAGAAATATTAATGGGGGTGGAGTTGCCCTATATATAAAGGAAATACTTAAGTCTACACTCTTATAATAGCAATATCAAAAACAGAAGGAAAAGGGCTGGAAATGAAACCTGAATATATTTTTTGCAGTGTTCAGGAGGGCGACTCTACACCTATTCTTGTTTCAGTCATTTATAGGCCACCAAAAATACCTTTTATCAAGGATTCGGATCTGCTAGATAGATTGCGAACATTATGGTTTGATTATAGTCATAAAATTATCATGGGGGATCTGAATGCCGATCTCCTTAAACTAAGCGATGATGCTAAGTTCGTTCGCAAACTTTCAGTGGAGCTTTCGCTACAGTTGGTCCAGCATGGTGTCATTCATCATACACCCACGTCTCACACGTAGATAGACGTCATTCTTGTCGATGACAGTGATACTCTCGCTGATAAACAGAGCGTGCCGACTAGCTTTCTCAGTAAGCATAATATTATTGAGGTTAGCATTTTTTGTCATGTAAAACCGATGAATAATGACACATTCATTTGCCGAGATTTTAAGGGTATTTTATCCAATTCACTGGTAAAATATTTGTCTTGCTGTGACTGGTCGATGCTAAAAGACGATAACTGTGATACTGAGGTTGCCCTGGATTGTCTCTGTAATAATCTCATTGCGGCAGTTAATGAGTTAGCACCGGAGAAAAAATTTGTGCCCAGAAACTGCCATGGATTAGTGCAGAGATAGACCAGCTAAACAAAAAACGGGACGCTGCTTATCGGCGTTACAAGCGGACAAGCAAAGCGAAGTATCTATTAGAATTCTTGAGTTTGAGGGATCTTTCTGACAAAACAGCAGACGATGCACGGACGACTTACTACAACAACCGGCTGTTTGATGCTCTTGAGAATGGGAATGTATGGAAAGAGTTAAGAGACCTGAGACTCCTCTCCAAGTAGAGAGAGTATTTGAATGGTTTTGCTCCAGAGCAGCTAAACGAGCACTTTGCCGGGGTGTCGGTCTCTAATCGGGACGACAGTGAGAAGAGGGCAAGAATTATTCAGAGTGCGCAGGAAGGCGGTTTTTTATTTAAGCAGGTGGTGGTCAGCAGCAGATGTGGTTCTTGCCATCTCTCACTTTTCGTCACAGGCGCGAGGAAAGGATGACATTCCTCAAAGTGTGATCGTTAAGGCCCTCCCTGTCCTGGAGAAGTTCTTGGTAAATCTGTTCAATTCCTCTCTACGCAGGGGTGTTTTTCCGGTCCTATGGAAGAGAAAGACTTAAAAAAAAGAGAAAGACTTAACAAAAAGACAGCACCAACATCGCTCACGGACTTCCGTCCAATTGCCCTACTTGAGAGTGCCTGGATGAGGGAATACGGAAGCTTGAGATATCAGCAAAGGCGGTGTCGGACTGGGCGACTGGCGCTTCTCTAAAGCTCAACGCACCGAAGACAAAAACTATTATTTTCGGTTGTAACAAGTATGTTACAGAGTTTTTTTCTGATCCTGTCTGCTGTGTTCGGCTTGGAGATGATGTCCATATCCCCTTTTCCGAGACTGTCACTAACCTCGGTGTTGTGCTGGATTCAAAACTTTCTTGGAGGCCATACGTGGATATGATTACAAAGAAATTTAATCGGATTTTATACGGTTTAAGATTTTTCCGCCGGTACATCACTGAAGCATTGCGTAAACAATTTGCAACGGTTCTTTTGTTTCCTCATCTAGACTACTGCTCGGTGGTTTTTCTCGATGCCTCTCAGGAGTTGAGAAATCGACTACAAGTACTGCAAAATTCATATATGAGATATGTTCTAGGTGTTAGGGGGGGGGGGGGG
>UELV01153971.1:0-17354 GCA_900490015.1 Megastigmus stigmatizans
TGCAGTGTTGAGTTAACGCTTGAGGTTTGAGTCTTGAGGCGTGAATTTTCGATGGAAGCCCAACTGCTATACGCGAATGCCGCGAATTTTCGATGGAAGCCCAACTGCTTTGCTATACAGCACCAAATATTTCTGCATTATAAAAGTAAATTATTATTATTTATTTCAATGTAAGCTACCTGTAAGACATAACAAGCAAAAATAAAATAGAGGTTAGTTTTTATAAATAGATGTTTAACAATCAATTATTTGAGTGTAAATAAATTTTTATATTTAAAAGTATATAAATTTGGATGTATAAACGTTTTCGAGCTTTTAAAATGAGATTTTATTACAATAAAACCTACCTTCAATGAGAATGGCTCCTGCAGTGTTGAGTTGACGCTTGAGGCTTGACTCTTGACGGACGAAACGCCCGAACGCCGCGAATTTTCCAGGAATCATGTAAGAAGGGGAGCGTAATTTCACTAGGCTGATAGTGACTTTTAGCGCGAAATTTCTGTTTGTCATAGTCACTTGGAATTTAGTGACTATGCACTAAATATCTAGTGAAATAAGTTACACTAATTAAAATAGTGAAATTTTCACTGAAATTAATTTAGAGAGTAGGCTTGTGCATTTTTTCCAGTTGAGATTATACTAATTTAATAATCAATTTAGGTTACAAGAATGCTTGTGTCGGTGTTGTCAGTGGCTAAGCCTCAGACTCGAATTCTTTTGTCACGGTTCTGTCAAGTGTTGACCATCATTTTTTTTTCCTTTATCACACGTGTGCTCTTATTCAAAGCTATCCCGCGCTCGAACACAGAAGTCGTTTATTTTTCACTGTCTTTCACCCTTTTACCTCCGAGCTCCGACGCCCAAAACAAAAAAAGGGGGGGGTTCGCAGAGAGTCATCAAACGCTGGCCAGGCCTCGGGCCATCGATCGACAAGCCGCATCTCTCTCCCGACATGGAACAATGTGATATATATACACAAACACAAAACACACACACACACACACACACACACACACACACACACACCTATATATAGACAAGGGATGTACGAAAAACTTGGCAGCGGTTTTTTTATTTAACCTCCCTTTCGCGTGTTTTCTCTTTTATTCTCACGTGTATGCGCGCGTGTGTATACATATATGTGTGTACGATGTATACGGGAAGTGAAAAAAATCGCATTCTCTCGTGCACCACGTATATGTATATGTGTATACATGTAGGTTAGGTATGTACGTGCACGGGAATAGCGTAAATCCCGAGAGCGTATATACACTGGCAGCAGCGCGGAGCGGATGACGAAAGCAGCTTTTTCATGAATATTATATGCGACGTCGTGTGTTTGAGCGTGCGAAAAGATGCGTGGATGGCTCACTCGCTCTCTCGCTCTTTCGCGCGCGTTACCATTCCACGAAGGTGTGAATGGCATTTTTTCCCCCGCTCTCCCCCTGTCTTCTCACCAGATGGCTTTCGCGAGATTTTTCTTTATATTTTAAATGATTTTCTATTTTTAAACCTTGCCGTTATATACACCGATTCTTACATGGGTTCCCATTTTTTTCACTTTCTAAGGATGTTTATTTAGCAAATGTCATAACTTTCAAAGTAAAATAAAGAAGATTGGAGAAAAGTGTTCTTTGAAATCAATGAAAATAGGTATTAATCTTGTGTCTCATATATCTAAAAAAATTAGTACTTTGGAAATTTCTTTATTTAAATTACATTTATATTATATTATTAAATTATATTTATATGTGCGAATATGTAAATATAATCCGTCTTTCATGAGTAAAAATTTATTTAGAAAGGTGTGAATTTCGAAGAAGCCAGGTTAAAAACATTTTCTTGTAAGGCTAGTGATATTAAAATTCTCGTGTACCTTTTCGGTAAAAAATTTTTGTCCAGTTAATAAAGCTTAAAATAATTTTTTGTACACCCGAAAAATTCATTCAGCCTATAGCACTTTTGTGGTATCATTTTATAGACTTATGTACTATACTAGCTTAGATAGTCTTTTTTTTTTATAATAAACCAATACTGTTATTTAAAAAAATTAATCTCAATTTCCTGCACAGACATTTTAATCCACCGACGTACATACATATATAAACTTGAAATCCAACTAATCAACCCGTTTATCCGTGATACAGTCATTTTTTAAGCTCAAGTATGCGCGAAAAAAAGTTGGAACCCAGTCAAGAGTGCGTTTACCACGGGGCACAAAACAGCTTCGCTTCTTCTCCGTGTGTACGGCGTTGCAGACGTGGTATAATATATACACACGTAGGAAAGGCGTGCGCTATATAATAGAAGTATTCTTCTTTCTTTAGTTTTTCTCTGCGTAGCTCACACCCGTGTGCGACTTTGCTGCGTCCGCGCTTTGTGATGCAGGTGTCTGGCCATTCTTTTTTACCTCTCGCGCTGTAACTGCAGAATACGCGCACATGCTTTTCTGAACTTTGTGTAATTACTTTCAGAGCTACGGCGTTTATAATCACTGTTGCGTGTTTTAAAAGACCTCTGCTTGATAATTGAAATCGTCGGTGACGTTTGACCTGATTTTAGAATTTCGAGGTTATGATGTTCGCTTTTCTGGCAAGATTTGCATTGACTTTCGAATTATGTAACACTTATGAAAAACTATCGTAATGTTTCATACCAAATTTCAAATGCAACTCACGCATAAAATCAATTAATAAATACAAAATAAAATCGTATAGCCCCACGAGTTTACACTTGAAATACACGTTTTCGCGGTTCGACAAGCAACAACGAAATTACTGGAAAATAACAAACACCACTTTATACCGCGGCTAACATTACCACTGAATTTGCCCCGAGTGTACGTGCACGGCATGTGCGTATAACGCGCACGCGTATACATATACGCAGAGCACAATTAGCAGCTGCTATATTCGAATTGAGCCGAAGCCATAGAATTTCTCGGGCAATTATCCAGCGATACATTTCTCCGAGGTTCGGCATTCAGCAATTACGCGATACGTATACTCATCGAGAGCTGGTATACGTATACATATATATACCTGCTGCAGCAAACTGCGACACGTACTTAAAGCCGAACTGGTTAAAGCGAATATCTTAACGCTCTCTCTCTCTCTCTCTCTCTCTCTCTCTGCATATCAATCAAACATCCATCATATATCTCACTCTTTCTCGTTCCAAAGGATGCTCTACTCATCGTTAATCCGGAATACTCGGGTGCATCTGATGTCGTATAGTAGTCTCTCTAATGATGGTCTGATCCAATCGAAACTCGTCAATCGACTGATTGTCCGATGACGTGGTGCAAGGTTGACGGAATACGCATTCACGACTGCTGCGTGTGCGGTCTTTCCGTTCTATACTACATATATATATATAAGTGTGTATCTCGCTGATGTCACCGCATTAGTAGTAGTCGTTGTCGGCCTAATTAAGGAATTATTCAAAAGGGATTGGGGAATCGTGCGCGCGTTATCTTGGGGATTTTTCGTCGATAAGGTATGGAGGCTTCCTGGACTACTTAAATGGAGGGGCTTTGAGTAATCACCATCTTTGATACTTTCAAAGCGCATCTCTTTTTTTGGCGGATCTCTTGATGCTGATTTGCGATTGAGAATGGGAAGTTATCTGATTTTGTGGCATTTGAGGTTTGCGGCTGGTGGATATAGAGTAAATAATGCGAATGGAGAGTTCAATCCATTAATTATTTCTGCATTAGGTTTCAAATTATGAGAATGTTGAGTATTTTTAATATTAAATTAGAAGAGAACAAAAATTAATGATTCCCGTTAAAAATTCCGGTAATATTTCATAGTAATAAAAAGTTTCTTAACTGCGATTAAAAATGCTGAATATTCGAATATTTTAGATAATATGCAGAAGGTTAGTCTTGTGTAAAGTTGAAATTATTGTAGTTACAATGTTTACGAGATTATCTGAGAAAGTTCAAGTATGTGCAATTTACGTTTCAAGTAACATATATGCGTAAAAGTACATCATTAATTACTACTGTGTAGTAAAGTACTGTCTTAATAAAAGTTGGAAAAACTTTAGGTATAATTTTTTTAAATATTTTACTCGTTTTCAACACAATAATTTATTAGAATCTTCTTGACAAGACAAAGTGTTATTTTGAGCATTTGTTATAATATTGCTGCTTCGATCAAGTTTCGTTTAATAAGATCATTTATTAAACGAAACTTCATCGAAACAACTGCAGTAATCAACTTTTTGCTAAAACAATTTTCATTGTCTATATGCCTCGGGCTTAATTACTATACTTTTTCCACAATAAATGCCAGACTAATAAATCAAACTCTATCGCCAACAAAGTCATAATTAGCCAACTCATTCCCTTTCAATTAACAGCGCCTTTTCACGCTATATATCTATACGTATTAACTTGGCGGCAGTCTAAATAGAGAGAAAGAGAGAGAGAAAAAGCTACAGACCATCGGCGAGACGCATTCATTCACATAAATATATATTCAGGCCGCGCGGGAGATACGCGCAAATCCAAACCAAACACTTTCTCTGTTCCTCTCTTCTGCTCTCATAAATCGTAATACAGTGGAAAAATAAAGGGACGGAGTTTTTCGTATCTGTGTGCGCGTGAGGAGACAATATCGCGTATGTATAAAGTCGACGGTGTCGTCGCCTCTTGTAACGAGAAGACCGGAAAGGTTGTGAAGGATACCTACTGGGATATGACGAGGTGACTCGGATTTATCACGCACGAATGCGTACAACGTTGAAGGGGTAAAGCGAGTTGGAATGCTTTACGTTCCGTACCTGTGATCTACTTTTTTTGTATGAGTTTTCTTTGTCTCTCGGTTTTTTTTGCAGTAGATGTTAGTGAGTGAAAAATCGAAAATTTCGACGTAATTGTTTAATGAAATAATGGTATGTACACTAATTAACTCGTCTCTAAGATAGTTTAATTTGTGCACATTCTTAAAAAGATACGAAAGTAAATTGATTATTTTAAAATCGTTATATTAATTAAAATGCATGAGAAAGACTCAGACGACTTTTGAATCATTTATAGTGTCTGCATAGCGAAACCAATTAGATTATGAAATCGATAAACTGTGATATTTTAAACTTTTTTTCTAACGTTCATTTTTAATATTTTGGAAAAGGTTTTCAAGTTATAAAAAAATAATTATTTTAAGCAGGTCGCGCACTGTATAAAATAGTTGTAACGATTTTGAATTATAGTTTAATATTTATGTATTTACTTGTTTTTCTCTGCTTTCTTATCAATTTACTTGTGCACATCTTAATAACCTCATCAATATTTCACCGCCCTTGTGATTCACAGAAACGTTTTTGCACGCTACAACAACTTTGGCAAGCGATTTCTTGACGATGAATTTTTAAAAATGAATCATCGAGCTCACAATACTCCGATTCCCAAATACATGCAGTCTTACATCAGAGGCAGAGCAACGGTAGCGGCTGCACATTTTCGCTCACCCAAGACATTCCCTGCACCCTTCTACTTCCTAGTTCCTCTCTCTTATGCTTCGCCCGCAGGTCAAACTTACATTTGGCCTTGCATCGCCGCAGGGGTGGCTGCACTCGACTCTCTCGCGAGTAGTAGTACAGCACCGGCAGCAGGAACGCGTCGCTCTTCTTGACCTCGTCTCGCCGTCGCTACTGCCCGAGATTTCGATGACGCGATAAGGCCAAAGCGCCCTCACGTGCTGCTATACACGTGTTCGACTCTCTCTCTCTCCCTTTCCAACTACTAGCCCACTTACCATAAGGCGATTCCCTCTCTCTCTCTCTCTCTCGTCTAAGCTCGCTTATTAGCGAGCCGCGGGGGAGCTGCCACCGCCGCTGGTTATTATTAGCTCGGGTGCGCGGATTTGCATGTTCGTGGGGACCGGAGAAACGCGATTTGTTTCTAATCGCAGCAGACACCGCTCCGGCTTTTGGGGCAGCGCGAAAATTAATGGGATGTTATTGTGCATTATTTGTTGTGTAAGGGACGGATTGGCGTTATCGTATTAATCAGCTTTATACGTGTACTCGATGCACGGTTTGGCAGTTCCAAAAGTATTTCTCTTTGGTGCACGTCAATATTTATATTGCGTAGATAGGTGAATTAATGTTTGGAGCAGAGTTTAGTTACTGGATAACGATGAAATTGATCCAAGAATATTTATCTAAAAATCCTAGTTCTCTATATCGGTATAATGTATTTAAAAGCTACTTGAATTGATATTGAACCATTTTCAAATTTGGTGAGCAAAATTTCACGAGCATGTGAAACAATGATGTAAAAACTTTCTTGCACAACCACCTGAAACACCTAATCAGAGCTAATTACGTTCCACAAACAAACGAGAAAGAATTCCATACAAGATTTTCCAGCTAGTTGACTTTAGTACCCTGTCGCAATGACAACAATAATCGCCGGCGCAGACGGCGAAATCCAATGTTTCAAGCAGATTTAATGAACTTGCACACGCTCTCCAAGTGAGCAACTGCGAAGATCACAATCGAGCTTCCGTGCAAGAGAAAAAAGAGTCGAACTCTCAGGGTCTTTTTTATTCCTCCTCTTCTCATCTTCATTCTTTCTTCCTTCGCGGTTTATCGACAGTTCCCTCTCTTGCTTTTCAAGAGATATATATATATATATATAGAGAGAGAGAGACACGCGCTTGGCTTGTCATGCATTGTGCCGGTGGGCGCAGGCTATATATCGATTACCTTGCCTTCAATCGGGTCTCATATTCCGCGTGTGCTTTCATCGCCATTATCGATCTCTCCAGCACTAGATTCCGAGCATATCCAGCGCGACTTTTCTCCCTTGTTGTCGTCGCCGTCGCCCGCGCAGTCGCTGCAGAAATGTGTGTGCGTTGCGGAAAAAATACGATATACCGGGGCCTTTCGACACCGTTACCCGTGTAACGATTTGCTCTCGCTTGTATATATCACTTCTGCACGTGGCGTCGTTTTTTTGTGTGTTCGATAAGAATGGTATTGTACCGACGAGCTCTAATGGAGCCAGATTGAAAATATTTTTGCGCTGCTTTGCCGTTGAAAATCGATGTTGTTTATTGGAATCGCAAAATAACGTTAATGGGTATTTAGGTAAGAGGTATTTTGAGATTGCGAGTAATTAAATAATTGGGCTGAACTGTGTTTGTGAAATGGACACATTTTTCAAGGGTCTATCGATTGAGAATAAAATAGAACTTTGTTAACCTGTGCCGAGGTTCGCATATTTCAAAATGAAGTATCGTGTTTTTTGTGCACCAAGTTATTTAATATGCATAAAACACATACAATTTTGCGTACGGTATTTTTCCGCAAGTTTTAGTTAACGCTATGTGCGCTGTACGAGAGCAGAAAAAACAACTATATATACTTTTTTTTCAACTTCGCACGTTTTTAGTATTTTAATAAAAGCGCTCACGGGTATAATATCTTGCGCATTTATTACACTCAAGCAAAATAAAAACCTTTCAAAGTTAAATAAAAAATGAGAGGGCACAGAACTTTAGATATATTTTTATTAAAAAACAAAAGTTATTTATGGCGCGATTCGAGAACTGAAAGTCCTGCGGATTTGCTCGTATACAGGAGGAGAAGCGACCGACTATTTCCTTCCTCCGCATTCTTTTTGTTTCTCTTTCTTTTACAAGCCAGACATTTTAGACCTTCTTATTGCGATTCCACGGAGAAAAATTGGATGGGGGTTGAATCCCTAATAGGCTGCGAGATTCGTATGAATTTTACAGAACGAAACTGCCGCGATTATTATTGCTCGATGTCTTTTCTTCTGCGCGAGTTTTTTTTTGTTCTGTAACGTCGCGTTTGAATTTCAGATTAGGAGATTGACTGGATTTATTCGCGATTAATAAATTTAGTACGGTTCCGATCAGTTTTCATTATCGTGCTCGGTTTCGTAATTTTATTTTGTTGCTGTGCGTGATTCGATTCCGCAAATAAACCGAGGTATTTATTTGAATCCAAGGTTTCTAACTAATTATTGGAGCAAAATGCGTTATTTAAAGCCTCTTAAGTTTTTTGTTGGGACATAAATTCTTAATGTTTGTTCATGTTCATAAATTTTATAGGATTATAAATGAATAATTCAAATTACACGGTTTAATATTATTTTATTCATTTTGAAATTTCCAATTCGGGACGCGCTAAATTCTGGTATTGCATTTTTATTCAAAGAATTTTCAATACGAGTACAGCCTATTTCTACAATGACCATCAATTTTTCATCGATACGAAACATTTCTTATTTAAGGAAGCAAAACAACATACATCAACAATATTGTTCATCAACAGATTTATCTTAGAGAGCGAATAGTTCATTTTAATAAACAAAAAGATAATGTCGAGCCGAAGTATTTTTCGCAATTATGCAAAACCAGAAATTCGTTTAAACGTCCCCGTAATATGAAGTAAGAGTGTAAATTCAAACGGCACTCACTTTGAACTAAATTTCGACTGGTATAATGGGAACAGCCTTCATTAAATACTACATCACCAACTATTCCTCGACTTGACGGAATTAAAAGTCAGATTTTCTAAAAGTATTCATCATCGTTGTGGAACGTCATTCGCAACTACCCACTTCACACGATTATGCTCGTATATGAATAAATTTACATGCGATAATACCACAAGTGCTAATATACCATTTCTATCTCGGGCTACCAGTTGTAACAATCACATCAACTCGAAGCTATAAAATGTTCATCGCATTTAAAACCTTCCCTCATCGATATACTTACCTAAGTCGTTGTCACTAAATTTCCCGAGGTCTTGGGTCACCTTTATCAAACTGGAATGGGGTCCAGGCGACGTGTGCGAGCTCCAAACTTTCTCTCTCCTCCCTCCAGCACAATTAAATTGGCAGACTAGTTTGCGGAATAAATCCAGAAGTGTCCTTGCGCGCTGTCTCGCAATCGGCGGGACAGCCGATCCAGCCTCGGCTTATCCCCCGCGCAACCTCTAAGCGACTCTTCCTTGAAACTGCTTGCCACTTCATTAGCCCGACGGCTACACTTTCTTTCCTAACCCTTTACACGTCGTGTGGCTCCAACACGAGGTACACACACACACACAGAGAGAAAGGAATTTGCATTTAAGGGGAGAGTCCGCAGTGGATAAACTTGATCGAGTGTCGTTCGGCTCGACGCAGAATCCGAAATCCGAATGGCGAGCGTGTGTGTGTGTGTGTGTGTGGGGTGGAGGAGGAGTCAGAGTGAGATGAGAGTAAAGCCAGAGGAGCCTCCGCTCGTACATGTCGGGCACGTAGAAATTTCGTGCTCTCCCGTTTCCTTATCGCGAGTCTCTCTCTCTCTGGCGGCGAGTCGTGCGCCGCCGTCCCCGCCTTTGTCCTTTCGACCCCCTTGTCGTACTCGCGGCGCCGTCTCAATCCGATTCTCTCCTGCTGCCGGGATCCGTATTATATTATTTCTTCCGCTACGACCCACTTCGCTCTCAGCGCGCGCATGTGTGTGTGTGTGTGTGTTTGTATGTGTGTGCGCGCGTACATGTTCGCCTCTCGCCGAGCTGCTGTTTATTCTTCTCCCTTTGTAGTGGACGGATTGATTTGGGGGTAGGAGCAAACGATATTGGCTTGTTTGTTTATGGACTTTATAGGCGAGAATGGCTAGTGCTTTCCTCAATCGAGGTATCAACTCTTTTGCTCCGTTTTATTCCTTTCTTTCTCCGAGGCTTTGAGGTTGGGGACGTGTGACTCTTTTTGTTCGGAATATGTCAAGTGGATCATGTGAGGTACTATCGGAAAATATTATATAGAAGAGTGTTAATTCATTCAACAATTGGTGAAATCAGAAATTATGAAACGTTGTAATAAATTGTCAAGTCCTGATACTACTTCCATTAAAATAATGCTGTTCATTGAAGCCCCCCGAGAATATAATAATTAACCTTGAAACTTATGGCGAACGTCGAGCAATCTTAATTACCGAAGATAAAATATATAAATTCCATTGCAATTGCGCGTCTCCCTTTATTAAATCTGAGACCGAAGTGACAAAAGGATTCGCGCAGCCCTTTTGCTCCGCAATCCTGCATACTCTAGCTCGTATAACGACGAGAGGGAAAAAAAGGAAAGCCGGCGTAAAAATAAAAAGAGGATTGGGGGAGAAAAAAAAATGAAGAGGTCAAGTGTCGGGAAAACTCGCCGACAAAGAAAAGACCCCAACTAACCTTTCCTCTCTCTGAATTTTTTCCACTCCTACTGTTTCCACCCTTGACAACTCTTTAATGCTCGGCGCGGGAGATTTTTGTTCGGCCGCCGCCGACGACGCCGACGCGCACCGAATGAGCCCAAACGATGCATTAAACGCAATTCCCCTTTTCAGCGCGAATTCGAATATCTCGAGAATGCCACACTGCTACCGGATTCCATTTCCCTCTCTCTCGCTCTCTCTCTCTCTCTCTCTCTGTTCGTTATATCCCTTTTTGCGTCTATATTCGTTGCTGAGCCTTTCCCCCCTGTGGATTTTCACATTGTTATTATCCTCTGTTCCCCGTGCTCTCGTGTGCATTATTTCACGCTTTCCCTGCGCACAGCTCACCTGCGCTGGTTACTCTTTTGCCGCTGCACGGGAAAATCGTCGGAACGAGAAAGGGAAGGGGCTTGAATTTATTTGATAATGTTCCTCCATAGGAATATATTGCGATAGGCCGATGGCGTCGTCGAAGGTGTATTTGCCGTGTGGCCCGTGTACCTACGAGGCGGTTGTATGTACGCTTGTTATTATAATTTATAAATTGAAATGGCCGTCGAATTTCGGCTTTCCCCGTCGGAACCGTTTGCGCCAGTTTTTGATGCGGCCTCCCTTTGTTCCGCGGAGAATTTAATGGACGAGACATAGTCTGCAGCCAAGTGCAATGTGATTATTTTATTATTTTGACTTTTTGCACGCTGGATATTAATCGAGAATTTGGAATAATACGGGGGGAAATGCCGTCTGTGTGCTGTCGATTTTTTCATCCTGCTATTTGGATCTATATATATTCATTATAACCATTACAAAGGATAAAAGGATTTTATTGTGTTTATTATTTAGAATTATTTTTGAAGGTTTGAAAGCAGTTTAAAAATAACGGGATATTGTGCAATTATTGAGTGTATGAGTGCAGATTTATTCGATGGAAATAATAATACTTTGACGCTTGAAATATTTTGAAGAATACAATATATATAAATTAACAGGTTATCTTTTCCAATTTATTTTCCGTTCATGTACATTTGACCAGTCCTCGATAATCTTCTGTGATACGAAGTACACACTAGAATGGATTTATGCAAATAATGAAATGAAATTATAAAATTTCCAAGAACTGTTCCGTAGCTCATTAAAATGTTCAAGTATTTTATTTCGAAACTGTACAATAATAAATCCTCCAGTAACATTAAAAGTCTACCTCGAGTTAAGTCATTGCTATTCCGCAGTGTACATTACACAAAACAACTTTTCCGCGCTTCGAACCAGCGCCAATGTAAGTTGTAAGCAAAGGATCCAACTTTGTCTAACCGTTACATTCAGCAGCGCCAATTTAGAATTGAAAAATTCCCTTAATCCGACGAAACTAAGCGCAGCGCTCTGAATTTAAATTGATTTAAAATTAATTAAACAACAAATGGACTTGCACGTGTGCGCTAAACGCATCGAATAAGATAAAATAATTAAAAAGTTTTCAAACAATCATAAAAGCCTCACCTGCATGCACCACATCGTGAGAGAGAGAGAGAGAGAGAGAGAGAGAGAGAGAGAGGGAGAAAGAGAAAGAGGGGGAGGAACACGAAGGCCTCGGCACTCGGAAATAAGCAGAAACAAATATACACGGGGCGTAGGCAAACAGAAGCGAGAGAGCGGCGATATGAATGCTTTAAAGCAAAAGCACCACCGCTGCAGCCCATAACCGACCTCCTTTCTTTCGCCCCGTGCGCCGCGAGCCGCGCGCGTAGCCCCGATGAAAAAAAAAGTCTTAAATACATTCGCTGTTGCTGCTGCTGCTGCTCTCGCTACCTCGCCCCCACCGCCTCCCCCTATGCGACTACTCTCCGCGTGCGTGCTTTTTAATTATCGCTTAGCTTTTCTTTTTCGACCACCTGCACGCCCGCGTATTACGCGTCCTTTTGTTCTCCCCATCCCTCACGAAACGAGCCTCGCTTTCGACGCGAAAATGGGGAAAAGCGGTGTGCGACGATGCTGTATTTATTCTCTACTCCCTCTTTCTCTCTTTCTCTCTCTAGCAATTGACGTTCTTGGCTGTTGTCAAGCTTTTCGATTTGATGCACTTTTTGGCCGGAGAGTTATGTAATCGTGGCTTGAGGTGGTATTTGAATGGGATGGGATAAAGTGTTTCTGGAGTCTCCGGTTTGCGTGCGCCGTACAATTGAATTTATGCAAATCTGGAAGATGTGTTTCAATGGAAAGTTGAGGAGTAGTGTAGTTTTGATGTACAGTTAAGAGCAGACGGAAACTTTTAAAATGCAGTTCATCGTTATAGCGTCTATTTACTTGAACTTTACATTTAAGATTTCTACAAGGAATGAAATAATAACAGTATAATGGCAACAATGCAGGCTTAAAGTTCACCAAAAGAATTATCTTTTTACTTTACTTGGAATATCATTTAAAAAGTAGTGTGTCAGTTTAAAAAAAAATCACATAACTCCTCTAAATTCCTCGTGCTATTTTTACAGTCTTTAGCGTGTAAAGAATTACGATCTCAATCATTCAAATCCACCACAGCAATATCTTCATCGCGAACGGACTAGTCCGCGGTATTGATTCCACGGTTTCAGCCTCCATTATCTTTTTCTCATAACAAGAAATGACACAATAGCGAAAGCCGGAGGATTTGATAAAATTTAATAAAGTACATAGGTATACGTATAGGTGAGGTGAGGCGGAGTGTGCCGCGCAGGAGGCACAAAAAAGCCCGAGCGATATCCGCGAAAGAATCACTTTTGAATGACGAAAGAACGTATAGAGAAGAGCGAGAGGGAGTGAGAGGGAGAGAGCCGGAAAGGAGCAGCGACGGCAACAGCGTGCGGACGGAGTGATTCCCGGCTCAGGTTGATATACCCCGTGAACCACTTTAATGCATTTTTATGGGACTTTGAAGTTCTTTTGCCCGCCGCTGCTCGCCCCTCGTATCCTTTTTCCTTTCCGCGTCCAGTGACCGCCGAGTTGCATTTCTTCTTCCACTCCTTTTCTTTTGCTGTATATCTGTCTCTCTTGCCCCCCCCCCTCTCTCTCTCTTTCTCTCCTTTGCCCCATTGTACATCCATAACGACAAGACGATCTGTTATATGGCTTTACATTGAGAAGTATCCAATTTCTTTTAGCTTGTGCGAGAGAACGATCTGGCGACTCGACCTCCTTTGCAGGCTACGCGAGCGCAAAAGTATAATGCTTAATTGCGTTTTATCGATATTTTTCCGAGTAT
The DNA here is from genome assembly GCA_900490015.1 of Megastigmus stigmatizans. NCBI lineage: Eukaryota > Metazoa > Arthropoda > Insecta > Hymenoptera > Megastigmidae > Megastigmus > Megastigmus stigmatizans. The sequence goes on from UELV01153971.1 coordinate 13,471, forward strand.
TTTGTAATTAGTGTTTTTATATTGATTCCGTGCGCGTTTTTACTAAAGTAGTGAAATTGGTTCGGTTCAATTAAAAACTTTGCTTTATTAATTCTGAAATTGCAGTTGGAAAGTATTTTTCATTAAGGAGTTTCCACATTTTTTCCTATCGATAACTGTAGTTGTGATGTATCTGAACTAATGGAAATCATTTTTTAGTTTATTTGATTTTAGTACATGCTTTGACCACATTGTCATTAATATGATAATAGCTAATTATTTATATGAGATTTGTGGTCGAGCGGATAATAATCTGACTGAATAATATTACATTCTATTGAAGCTTAAAATGCAATTATTGTAATTGCATAACTCATCCGTTCTGCATTCTCAATATATGATGCTATTTCGATTAATTTACACTAATTTGAATAGAGTAGTACGCGTTTCATTCTAAAAGAAACGAGAAACTCGAGTGCAAGTAGTCGAGCTGTAGTTCGGTCAGGCATTTAACTAAAATACACAAAATCAACATTCTTTTACTTTTACCGCGTTCAGCATCACAAATTTCAAGGTTTTTTTTGATAGTCGTAAGCTTAGGAAAAAAAAAGCTCGTACAAATTTCATCGGGGGAAGTGGATGTAACTGCAGTAGAAAGGAACGGGGCGCAACGGTATATGCAGATTCGCTGGCTGCTGTGATAACATTTCCTCCCATTACTGCGCCACTCGATATGCGCATCGACCACACCGTGCACATGTAAGATATACGTTGAAGGGCGCTGGGCGGATCACACTGCGTTTGTAAATTTAAATCATACCAGTTGTAGCTTTTTCTCGACTAAACTGATTGCCGCGCCCCAGTGTATATATTCTTCTGTTGTCGGAGTCGCGAATTATCTTTCGAGACACTTTAATGCAGGTTGGTAAGCTCGTGTGCTTTTTAATTAGTATTCTATGCTACTATTAGATTAAACCTTCGATATTATATTGTAAATTATTATTCAACGTTTGAGCATATTTAGGTAAACTCTACTACCTCTTTCACACTATTTGGTCTGACATTTAAAATTTTTTCTGTGGATAAAGGTTAATATCTCTTTTATAGTTTACGGAGTTAAGGTTATTTTCAACCTTAAGCTTTTTTCATTATCTTCATGAATATTTAGGTTAGAAAACTCTCATCTTCAAAGATCATTGTCATTATACGCTTTGGCTTTGTCTATTAACCAGATATTATGCAAATTAACATTTGCCTAGCGCAACACGAGCCAGGATATATAATCGATCCATTTATTTAGTACACATCAGGGCAAGTGCATGAAGTTGAAGTTTCAGAATCACAATGTCAGTGCATATATATCCCGGGTGTATATCTAGGGTCAGATGTAATTCCCAGAAACTGTCCAGACACATGTAGATATGAATATGCATTTCCATTGTGATTCAGTAAGTTTAGACCTGCGAGTGTCCATAGTTTACGTTAGGAGAGAGGGGTTGATTCCTTTTTTTTTGCAATTATAATTCAAAGGAAAATGTTCCACATTCAAAATAATGTAATTACGTATTCGATGAGCGTTAGGTAGTCGAAATACTGCTGCAACGTTAATTTATTAATAACGATGTTTAACTGACAAACATTAATTATTCGTTCCGTGAAATATAAATACGCGTATCCGGAAATTAATGTACTCTTCCATTAGTTCTTACATTAGGAGAATTAAATAAGCCCTCGACCCAACCAAATCTCATTATTTATATTAACAATATTCAACGAGTACGTATTCGCGTACGCTTTGCAAATTTTCAGATTTCCTTGGTACAAAATCTGAAATAACACAAGTTTGCCATTATTAAGACCTTTTACGATATAATTACAAATATGTACCAACTTTCGCAAAAAGTAATACCGCGATGTCTCGCATGCGCGAACTGGATATTTCTCGAATCCAAAAACACATAAACTTTTTACATCCATCACTCGGAGACCCAGAATGGTCAGTCGATCCGAGCGAACCTATAAGAGAGTGAAGGATGGTAGTCTCTCTCTTTCTCTATTTGGCAAACGTATACACGCGCGGCTCAAAAATAAGTTGTGTCGCTAAAAAGAAGAGGAACAGCGCGCCCGTGTGTGTATCTGTGCTTGCGTACACGACAAAAAGAAAGCGTCGGTCCATTCTAGCGCTCGAGTTTTCCAGGGAATAAACAAAAGGACTACGGCTTCGGGCGACGTTTAATCAAATCCCAGAATCTACCTCGGTCACAAGTACACGTGTGTGTGTGTGTGTCTGTGTGTAGGTGTACGTATCAGAATACACCACGGGCAGTCCGCGAAATTGCAAGAGCGTCATTTTGAAAGCTGGAAAGCTACTTTCCTTCCTATGTATATATATATAGGAGAGGATATAGGGATGGCATCGACGACTGGGGGTAGGATATCTCGGGGATCGGTAGCTTTACAAAGCGAGCGCGCACTGGGACCAATACGGATCGCCTATCTCTCTCGCTCTCTCTCTCTCTCTCTCACTCTCGGTCCTTTCCGAAAACCTTATGTATCTTTGCGCTCATCCGCGGCGTGCGCGGGGCGGAAAGAGAGGCAAACTTATTTAAGTTAAGCAGTCTGATTCGATACGTCGATTCTTCGACGCTGCGAAGAAAGAGAGAGAGAGAGTGAGGGGAGGGGGGAGAGGTAAGTCAAATAAAGTTTCCGCACAGCCCGCGAGAAAGTTTCTTACTTGACACATATTCCGCCAGGGACAATTTCTCTTCTCTCTCTCTCTTTCTCTCTCCGCCCAGATATCCCAGTGACTTTGACGGCTCTTTACCCCTTACTTCCTTTCGCTCCCGCCCTCCCTCTCTCTCTATCTCTCTTCGTCTATCTCTCTATACTTTATGCGCCATCCTTCTTTTTCCGCTTTCCACTTCCGATACACACGAGAAGAGTGTGGACCTCCTTTCCACTCGCTTTTATGCGTACCGCTGCTGCAGCAGCCACCAACTTCCCGCGCAATTATTTTACTTGCTCTCTCTCTCTCTCTCTCTCTCTCATTTATTATACTTGCGGTGACTTTTGTCGGGCTCACTGCTGCTGCTACTGCTTTCGCTACGCTTCGATGAATTAAGTATTTGCAGGCTTCAAAAGCGGTGTAACCGGTTACTATCGCAGTTGCGCGTGCGCGCGATGCGGATCCGTTTTCGTTCTTTCGCTTTTGTCAGCTGGTACGGCATTTATACACTCGCGCGAGTATAGTCGTGGATAAGCTTTCCAAGATGCTCGAGGTTTCTTTCTCTAATTGCTTTGCGGAATTTTTGAGCTTGAGCTGATTGCCGGTTGAAAGAACGAGGTTTCGTAGTTCACGAAGTCGATGCCGAGTCCGCCGCTTTCGTTTACATCCTAGGTAAGAAGTTTGTTGGTTCAGCTTACAGTTCTACATCGATTCAAATCGAGGCGGACTTTGACCACAAGGTGCTTTATTAACTATCGCAAAGAATCTTATAATTATTTTGTTTTATGCAAGCTTGGAAATATTTCCTGCCCAAACGAATCCGTACATAATGAATATAGATTGAACTCTATGGCCACGGGACAACTCGTGATCTCGTACAGGTGAAAGTCGTCGAATTACGCGAATACCAACCCAACGAACTACTAGTCGAAAGTTTTCTATGAGCTGTAATGAACTGTGTATGTGCACGTATGTCTGTATGTGTGTACGTGCGTAGGTAGGGAGCGCAGCCGACGTCAGTCGCACTAGTCACTTTTTAAAGAGCCTTTCGCCCCCACACTACGGCCAGCCATAGGATAAAGTGTAATACCAACTTTGTGCGCGACCACGCGGCAGCTTACTTCTCGAGTTCTGTCATTCGTCTCCCCACATGTGTGTGTATGTGTGTGTGTGTGTGTGT